>PJRA01000353.1:1066277-1078236 GCA_016987375.1 Brachionus koreanus | reverse complement strand
AAACTCTCCAACTCCTCATTTGGTCTATAAATAACATTACCAAAAAATCTTTAATTTGGCAAAAAATGGGTAAAAAAATGTGCCTAGCCCACAAAAATGGCAGATCCTGGGTCTGCTAAAAAGTGAAGATAAAAAGCAAAACCAAATAGCCAAGTTGTTAGGTGTATCTCTAAAATGTGTCTCTTCAACTAAAAACGATATGAAGGATTGGTTCTGTCTCTGATCGAAGCCGTTCTGGTAGACCTCGAAAGCTAACGTTTAGGGATGAAAATTACATTTTTAGAGAGATCTATTATATTTTTTCTGTGATTTTTTTTTTGGTTTTACGTTATTGGATTGATCACAGATAAATATTTTTACAAAAAAACCGCTTTTTTTTTTTATTTTATACACATAAAAACAATCTTTGTGTTAACAAATAAAAAAATTTGTAAACTTTTACAACATACTGTATATTCAACATTGAAAAGCGTCAGGCAAATCATTGATAAAATAAAAAAATAAAAGTAGACCCACTAAAAACTTAATACACATTACTCTGTCTCCTATTATTCAAAAAGTCTATAAAAGGTTATTAATTTTAGACTAATTCTATCAAAATGAGTAATGATAAGAAATTTGGAAAATAAAAAGGCTTCAGGCAAAATTATTTTGGGGATCAGCCTTCGAACTTTGTCAGTTCTGCAAATTGCACTACTAGCTAAAATTTTGTTAAAATATTTTGTTTCTAGTTTTTACTTAAAAAAAAAAATATTCCATAATCGTTCATAAACATAGTGTCTAAATCGTAATATTTAAATTTTTTATAATAATTTATTTAAACAAGAATTTAAAATAAGTACAAGTTTATTTATTTTTAAAATTTTGATTGTGAGATTCAAAAAAATGGAAAAAGAATACAAAAGTTATTTAAAAAACTGGAAGCAATATTTTAGTGAATCAAAGAAAAGAAGCTATTATTTCAATTCAAAAACAGGAGAGTCTTTATGGACTTTTGAAGAAGTCGAACAGAGAATAAAACAATTAATAAAAAATAGTCAAGCTACTTCATCATCAATTATCGATGACGTTGTAATGAGTGATTTGCCAGAGAACGATGACAAATGTGATCCAATGGACATCGAAATAGCTACAGATGTATTTTTGATCCTAATTTTAAAATATTTAATTAGTTTTATTTTCAGATTCATAACTTAAGAAATGATTTTATTATGAAAGAAACTGAATTTGAAAATTTTACTCAGCCAATCAGTCGAACATTTTTTTTGGATTCCGAATTTGAATTGATCTTAATCCTAGATACAAATATTTTCATATCGAATTTAGAGCAATTGAAAGAATTAAGCACTAAAAATTCATCAAAAATAGTTTTTTTCGTTCCATGGGTGGTTGTACAAGAGTTAGATAATTTAAAAAACAAAAAATATAAAGAAAAACACATTTTTATAAGTCAAAAAGCTCAAGAAGCTATCAAATTCATACATTATCTCCTTGACACAAAAAAAACAAGTTTTTGTTTTGAAAATTTCTGTAAAGTAAAAATCTTTATTTTTATTATTTTGTAATTAAATTTTTGTTTCAATTTCGGGTTTAAAAACCGAAATAAAAATAATTAATATTTGATTCTAATTTATGCTTAAATTTTAGTCAAATATTTTGATTGATGGTTGCATTCCTCAGAACAATGATGACAGAATTTTAAATAGCGCTTTACGAATTTCGAAAGAAAGTAAAAATATAATTTATAGTTGTAATTTGTAAAATAGCTTAACAAGATCCAAATAAGCGATGTGTGATGGTGACAAATGATCTAAACTTGATAAATAAATCAAAAATTTGTAATTTTGAAGCTTTAAATTTTAAAAACTTGAAGTCAAGTCTAGACAATGAAAAAATTGACCATGCAAATTTATTTCAAAACAGTTTATGTACTCAAGATAAAGAGCCTTTCTGTGACCCAATGTTAGATCAATTCAACTTTTGTATTGTAAATTTTTTCCGAAATTTTATTCAAAAAGAATATAACTATCAAATTTCAAGGCTCATATAATTGAAGATAGATTAATTAATTCAAGTACCACAGTACTAAGTATGTTCTTCGAATTTGAAATGAAAAGAATATATGATGACTTATGGTAAGTTTATAAATTATACTTCATTCGGAATTGTGTTTTAGATTTGTTGCGAATACTTCTCATATATGTAACTGCTGTTTAGTTTGTGTTACTTTTTTTACGAAAATTATGTGTCATCAAAAATAAGGGTTTATTAAAATTTTTTCTATGTCTTTAGTCTTTGTCCTGAATTTTTTTTAATTTTTTTGGGACACAAAAAAAAAAGCATTGTTTGCCAAATCTTGTGTTTTCATATGCATATGTTCTTCTGTACTAGATATTAACACCAGATCATCCGCAAAGTCTAAGTCTTCAAGCTTGGTTGTTAACCCCCATTGTATGCCTATTTATTGAATTTTATTGTATTGTATGCCTATAGTTAATGTTGTTTTCTTCATTACATAATCAATCACTATTAGAAATAGTGTCGGAGAGAGCACGCAACCTTGCCCGACTCCTGTACACACTTTGAAGCTCTCATATTGCCCTTTTTCCAGAATCACACTACACTCGAATTTATCGTAGAAGTATTTTATCATGTTAACTATTTTCTGTGGTTATCTATACAATCTTAGTATGGCCCACAAGGCTTCTATGTGTTTGCTATCAAAGGCTTTCTTGAAGTCAATGAAGTTAAGATACAAGGGGCTGTTCCATTCGATACTTTGCTCTATGATGTTCCTAAGTGCAAATATCTGGTCTATGCATCCTCTCCCTCGTCTAAATCCTGCTTGTTCTTCTCTGAGTGTAACATCCAAAAATCAAAATTAAATTGACTAAAATTGGTAATTCCTGTGGAAGCAGTTGGTTAGCTTTATTTATACCCTAAATTCAATTGATTAAAAATTTACGACTTTTTATTTAAATTTATTATCTTATTATATTCTTATATCATTGTTGAGTTTTTCCATTGACTAAATTAGGGTGACACATTTTGCATTACGATCAATTTTTGTTTTTTTATTGTTTGTTATGCCAAAATCCACAATGCCTCTAAGAAATTATTTTAATTCTAATTATTTCTAATATTTTTTCATAAAAATAGACTTGTTTAAAAATAACTTTTTAAAATATTTTTAAGGCTAGACTTACTACTTCACAAGCCACCATGGACACTCGCTACTTTAATAGTTTCTTTAAATAAGTATGCTTAATATTGCTAAATGACGAAACTGATTTTAAAATAAAATTCTAGAGTTTTTAATGCAATGTTTTGTTTTACAGAATCTTCTAGAAGTTATGAATACAATAATGAATTTCAGAAACTCAAATACTCAATAGAAAATTACAACAAAATTTTGTTATCTAATAAAATCAATTATTTGAGAGATTTCAAAAATATGACATGTTCATTAGAAGTTGCACAATGCACTCTCAATCTTTTAAAATCAATTGAAAGTTCAAAGTATTATAAGATTTTTCAGGTTTTAAAAATTAAAATTCATTTTTAGTGCTGATTCATCATTTATTTTTCAAATGAAGATTCTAAATAATTACTTAATTGTCGGACATAAAATTTTTGAAATACTCCAATTCAGTAAAACAAAATTAGTTTACTTCGATAATGAAAGAGAAACACATCACATTTCAGATAACCTTCATCATATTGAAACCATTTGGGAAAAGTTTAAAAATTTTAGCTTTTTAGAAATTGAATGTTTTCAAAATATCGACACTAAATTGAATATTCAAAATGATGTTTGTTTTAATATCCACTATTCAATTAGCCATGAATCGTTAAGATATCTGATTCAGTTTTATGAAAACTGCATGAAAGATTGTAACAAAGATAGTTTAAGACGATTTTCGATTGTAATATATATACTATACAAGATCTTCCAAATAAATATGCAATCAAATATCGAAACCCAAGGAGATTATGATTTAAATGAATATTTAATAATTCTGTTTTCTTTAAAGAATTTTTTTACAAACATGGATTTCAGGTTTGATTTAATGATATAAATTTTTAATTTAAAAACCTTTACAAAGCTTATTAAAATTATTAGTTAATCTTTTAAATTAAAAATGAATTTATTTAAGGGAAAAAATGAATAATGTATTCTGGCAATTCAAAGAATTTGAGAATAGATTTAATACGATTGAACACGACGATTTTATTAATATTTTAAAGTTCGAAAAATAAAAATTTTACAAAAAGCTTACTTTTTTTTTATTTAATTTTTAGATTTTAAATCATTTTATCATTAAATATTTTAACTCTCTTTTATTAATTAAAATAAGCCTTCTGGTTTGATATTATTAAGTGAAAATTTAGCAGATAAATTCAATTTAGGTGCTACATTTATAAGCTATAAATGTAAAATCATTAACTTTTAAAGGAAACTCCATCTTATAATTATTGTTTTTTTAGATTACGTAATTCCTAATTCTTAATTTCTTTTGAGTTTTCCTAATCTAATCAATTAATTATCTGTTTTAGAACAACAAATCGACTTGAAAAGCTCAAACATAAATATATGTTTGGTACTTTATACTGCTCATATTAACAAAAATAAATTATATTTCTTAGGTTCTAACAAGCAATCTCAAAATATTTAGCTTTAATTTGTTGGATTTTGTGTCTTCAGTTCAATTTTCAGATAAAATTTTTTTTTTTTAAATTTAAAGACTAATTCATCATCAATAAATCGATTATTTAAAATATTATTTAAATAATCAAAAAATGATAAATTGATTTTATTTACAAGTCTATTTTAAATTTTAGCATTAAGTGCTTTTGATATTTATGAGAAAAAAATAATTAAAGTTTTTTAATCAGGAATTTACTCATTGAATTAATCAAAATTAATTTTATCTTTTAAAATTATTTTTAAATTTATTATTTATTTATACTTTGATAAAAACATTTAGTAATAAATTCTCGAATTCGGAAACAATGGCAGATTTTTCAGGACTCGCACTTAACTCCATGATTCAAATGCAAAACCAGGATGTAAACACAAATTCAAAAGGTCCTAAAATTCGCAAGAAATCGTTTGACAGTCCAGAAGGTTGTAATCCAAAAATTAGTCCAAAATTGCTAAAAATTCTCAAAGACAATCAGGAAGAGTTTGGCAAAGAAACAAGTGATCAAATGGATTATAATCAAATTGATATAGTTTCCAATTATAATGAGATAAAATATTCTAATGTAAGTTTTTAAGTTATAAAGTTTCACTCAAAATAAAATATTCTAAGCATAATAAGTATTTACCTCATTTAAGCTTTATATCTTTTTTGTTTGCATAATGATTTGGATTAAAATTGAACATGAATTTTGCTAGATATAATCTCCTATAATCTCATTTGATACATTTGAAAACTTGAACTTTTGTTGGGAGTTTATTAGATTCCTTTAGTTTTTTCTTAAATAATATTTTGAATCTAATTATAGCTAGCTATATTTCATTAAATTAAAAATGCCTTCGAATAGCAATCATACATCAATTAGAAACACATTATTTGATAGCCAAGATCAAAAATTTCCTGTAAATGATCAAGAGTATTTAGACAAAAGAATTAGTTCAGAAACTAAATCCAAATCTATGGCTTCAGCATTAAATAAATTTAATCGAAATTCTAAAATTATTTCGAATATAGTAATTTTTTTTTAAATTATTTACCAATTTGGATATCTAGACAAATAGGAAATAGTTGGCTTATGGATTTTGTGAAGTTAAGTGCCAAAATCCTTGCTTTTGATAGATAAAAATTGTTTAGGTAACCAATTTTATCAAAATAATTTACTTTTTTTTTCAGAAAGATATCAATTCATTGCCAGAAAAGTTGCTTCTTCATATTTTTTCATTTTTAAATCACCATGAGATAATCAAATGTGCTTTAGTATGTAAAGCCTGGCGCAATCTTAGTCAAAATCCAAAATTATGGCGTGCCTTAAAATTACGACCTGAATACAAAGATTCAATCAATATACGAAACATAGATCATTTTATGAATTTAATTAGTCATCGGTTTAATACACATCTCGAATATATAGAACTGCCGATCGACTTTATTACGTCAAATTTCTTACATGAGCTTGCAAACAGATGTGCTAATTTAAAACATTTGACACTTGATTTCAGTGCAGCGATGCAATTACAAGATTTCAATGATTTAAATGCGTTTCCATGTAACTTGAAAATGATGACAATATGTTTATCAGAAGTTATTTTTCTGGAAGGCTTTATGAGGAGAATATATTCATTTTTGTCATCGCTTGAAATTTTACACTTGATAGGTATGAATTATCAAGGGAAAATACACAAAGCATATTTTGGTTATTTAGAAAAAAATCTATGCATTTTTTAATAGGTATCCCATTTCCATAAAATTATTTTGCTATTAGATGATTGTAACTCTAGAAAGCCCAACTGATTATTAATAAAAATTTCAAATTTAGCTATGTAGAAAAAAAAAGTATTTTTTTGAAAATTAATTGAAATTTTTTTTAAAAACTTAATTTGAAAACAAGATTTAAAATATTTTTTTTAAAAAATTCAAATTAACAAAAACCCCTTGGGCTTTCTAGTGTTAAAATTCAAAAATAATCGTAGCCGTTACTCTTAATAAACTAAATTTTTCTTTTATTAGTATTAGTACTGGCAAAATCGAATTTTTTTTATTGGTGTAGCCTAAATTTTTGACCTAGTATTATTAATTTTATGTTGACTATTTTTTTTCTTTTTCTTTTTTTTCGAATTATTCTTTATTTATTTAGCTAAAAAGAATTTTTTAAATAAATTATAGACCAAATTTAAAAAGTAACCCGAAAAAGCTTAATTTTAAGGCTTTTTTTTCATTAAAATTTTTAGCATAATTTTCAATTAATAAACTTTTTTTTAATTTAAGTAATTTTTAAATTTATACAAATTTAGGCTGAATTTTAATAGTATAAAAAATGGCTTTTAGTATTTAGTAGTTGCTTTTTTTTAAACTCAACGATTAATAATATAAAAAGATTAGAATTTATTCATATTTTTAAATTTTAATAGCATCAAAATTTTATTAAATTTAATTAATTTTTTTAAAGGAACACTTGAAACAAGCAATGATCCAGATGAAACATACGAAACTATCAATATAGGAAAAATAAAATCCTATACACCAAATCTGAAAGTAAGTAATTATGCTAAAATTAAAATTTAGAATTTAAATAATACTTTAATAAAAAATTTAAATTAATTCAAATTAGTAAAACAAAAAGTAAATAATAAATTCAATTTTTTTGCTTATCTAGGTCATTAATTTATATGGCATTACTTTTATTGATGATAATCATATTGAGTCAATTGCTTCTGGTTGCATTCATTTAGAATGTATTGCATTGAATTTTTGCTCACGATACAAAGGCTATTCTCTCAAAACTTTATTAGACAGATGTAAAAAACTTAGATCTTTGCTTTTACAAAATACTGCAATAGAAAGTGCGGCAATTAACCAAGTTGAATGGGAGCACACTATTTTAGAAGAGTTGGATCTTGGTTCTACTGATGTTGATGAGCAAGCTCTTTATAAAATGCTTAATGAATCCCCAAATTTAAGATATCTTTCAGTGGCTTATTGTGACGCTTTCACCGACCAGGTTTTAATTTTTTCTATTAAATTATTATTTATTTTTTCTAAAAAAAATCAAATTAAAGGTTTTTTTGGCAATGATACGAAACAAAAAGGTGAATAAACTAGAAGCTTTGGATATAAGCAACACAGTCAATTTGAATTCAGAAGAAGTTTTCGATTTTTTAAAAATCTATGGAAATCAACTAAAAGGATTTATGTATACAGGAAACGTGAAAATCACAGAGCAGTTTTGGATTAGTTCAATCAAACACATGAAGAATATTAGGTAGATTATTAAATTAAAATTTTTTTTTTTTTTTTTTTTATTAGATTTTAAAAAATTTTTTATTTAGAATTGCAGTTATGGGCACACCATTAGGTTGGTTTAAAAAAATAGCTACACGAATTCATGTCGATCAAATAATAGAATCGTTTGCAGTTAATTGTTCTAATTTAGAACGATTAGAAATTCAATGGGATCCTGAAACAATTCGTTTTAACGAAAATAGCCGAAAATTCATTGACCATATTAGGTAATATTTTTTCTGTTGATGCTTTTCCATTTACATTTGGCTAAATTAGAAATATTTTTCATTGCTAATTTACTAAAAAAATGATTCAACTCTTAATTTTATAACTCAAGGTTAAAATGTTCAAGACTAAAATCATTGGTATTATCTGATGGAGAATATTATGAAATGGTCAAGTCAAATTTCGAAAGAGCAGAACGTTTTAAAATAGTACGAACAACAACCGCTTATCATACAAGTATGGTAAACTTATTGAAGTATTATCCTCAGCTATTATTCAATTAGACTCTAGCCTCTTTCAAATGTTGATGATACCCAGAATTTATCATATATATAATTTGAATGTTTTTTCTATTTATTCAAGTTTGAAAAATCTTTAAAATAATAAATAGTTATTCTAAAAACATAATATTTGAATAAAGTTTATTTCACTAGCCGTTTTGATCGAATCGTAAAAAAACTTATAAAACATATTTGATCATTTTGAGCAATTTTTTTTTTAATATTGATATTTAAAATACTCGTGAGTTATGCCACGAGTCAATATATGACTAATTAAAATCAAATTTTATTAAAAAGAGGTTTCTTCTATTCATAAAAAAGATAAAAATTAAATGAGCCATTTGAGTTTTAGGATACAATTGCAATTCTAATAGAATCATAAGTATGCAAATATCATAAAAAAATATTTGTAGGAAAATAATTATCACTCGGGTAAGAGAACCACTAGTTGACCCGCTTCTATTCGAACCATAATTTTTCATTTCATAAACTACTGGACCGACTGATCATCTGATCAGAGCAATTTTCGTTTTTATTTTTTAAATTTAAACTGTAAAATGCTCAAGCGTTTTAAAGAACTAGATAATAAATAAGAACACTTTAAGTTAAAAAGTTAAATTTTAAATTAAATGTTAAATTTAATTCTTTTTTACAGGACATCCAAAGATAAATATGCAATTATTTCCTTTCACTAAAATCTAGTCAATTTTTATTTTCACTTATTCATTTATCTTTTTTTTTTATTTTGTATGTTTTTATTCAATCGCTAGGCTGACAAGAAGGACTATGTTCCATTCTGAGCTGCCTGGGGTATTCCCTAAAACTATTTAAATAAATAAAAAATAAAAAGTTAAAAAGTTATTCAAATTTTTTATGATTTGAAAAGATCGAATTGAAAGAAAATTCCCAATCCAATGTTAACTGATAGCTTACTCTAGTCATGTGACTTGTTGATATAATTAGAAATTATATTATTTACATGAATTTATTTACAGAATTATTTTTACCACTTAAATAGCATTCAAAAAATTAAAATTAATGCTTATTCATTCTATCTTCTAATCAAATAAATTGATTGCATTTTTTTACTATCTAGTTCTAACTATAGAATCTACTTTTATTATGTGAAAAGTTTAAAAATTTGATTATAATTGTAATAGATGATTAGATGTTTTGTAGTATTTTATGAATATCTTCATAAACTTTAGATGGCTTACGATAGTTTTATTAATTTAATATTAAAATAAAAAACGGCCGTTCTGTAGCTGGTGTAAAAAGTGTAAATAAAAATAGAACTAAAAGAATGATTAGGATTTTAATTTAACAGATATATGTAAATTGATTTTTAGCAAAGTTAGTAAATATAGTTTGAATATTGTTTTATTACCTACAACCGAATTTCAATATGCATTTAAAATAACTGAAGAATTTTAAATATTTAAATATTCTAAAACGATAGAAAAAGGAATTTATTTTCTAATTTTTTTATGAAAAAACGATCATAATTAGATAATGTTTTGAAACTTATAAAGCTGAATTTTCTAATAAAATTAGAAATAAACAGAATTTTAGTAAAATTATTCATTAGATAAAATTGCATTTTTAAAATCAATAATAATAATTAATTCAAAAATTTTCCAAAAAACGGTTATCACAAGACTTTAAAATCAATATATTTGAAAATTTCAAAGCTGTATTGATTTTTCACGAAAAAAATGAATCAAAGTTTTCTTTCTTAGATATTTATATTTTATTTTGCAAACAAACTCTAAATAATCAAATGGAATTTTTCTATATTTTTATAGTAAGTTAAGCTTTCTTATCTATTATCATTTGAGGAAAATTATGCATGCTATATATAGCGTTTATTATCTTAGTAATTTCAATTCCTACCAATTGGCACATAGCAGCTGCAATTCCTCTTCAATAATGCAATGAAAACAACAATCTTGAATTTTTATAAAATCTTCCTTTAGCAAGCCAAAACGTTTGAAAACCAATAAACCTTTGAAATAATCATTTAAAGCTATCTAATTCGTTCTATTAGATTAACAATATGTTAAGACATGAAGATCGACTTTACCATATAGTTATTTCTTTTCCATCGATTTGTGCCAGACAATTTTTTATTTTTAAATGTAAGTATCTAATTAAATTAAAAAAAAATAAATAAATAAATAAATAAATTTTTTCCTCAAATAAATTTTGATCAATTTTTGAACAAAAATTTTTTCACAAAACTTTTTTTATGATTTAAGTTCGTCGAAACGAAGCAATTTTTTGTTTGATCGGGTTCGGAATTGGAATTGGTTGTTGTTTGGTCTATCGATGGTTTCAGGCAAAATTGTTGACTTTTAATCAAATTTCAATGAACTATCAGGACAAAGAAATCGATATTAACAAAAATGACATTAAAGATTTATATTCAGAAAGCAATAGAAAAAAAAAGTTTAGAATACAAAATTTGAGAATTTTGAGAAAGAAACAACCCAAAGCAAAACAGTCCAAATTTTGTGAAGCTTTTGGCATTGAAAACATGATCAAGTACCTAAGCAAGTTACAATCTAAAAACTCAAAACATAAAATAGCGAAAAAAAATAATGTCTCTCATAAAATAAACCAATCAGTGCCAATTGATAGCGGTTTTCATTTGACAAGAACTTCTAATTCAAATTCAACATCTACTTTTGATTCAACGAAAACTTTAAAGAATACTGATAAAAACAACAATCAAACAGATACACAGAATTTTTTCCGTAATAAAAAAAAAACTTCTAATATTTCTAATCAAAAACAATTGCATTCAGATAACTCTAAAATCAGAGATAAAAATGAATCGTACTCAAGTTCATCAAAAAATAAAAATGACCTTTATTTTAGTGATGATGATTCATTTGAAGTTCCAACAAGTTTTGGTAATTATTGCTTAAATTTCAAAGATAATTTATCAAGTAAGTTTTTTTTAAATTAAAACGGTATACTCGAAAAATTGTTGTATTCAATTCTATATATTCTAAATTAGAATATAAATCTAATAATATATAATATCAAATAATAAATCGAGTTCAGTAGTCTTATCTAAGTACAAGAAAGAAAGTGATAATCTTAACAAAAGAATTTATGGAAATAGAAAACAAAAGCAAAAAGAAATTAAGTTTCTAGGTATCAAATTTGATTCTAAACTAAATTTTAATCTATTTGTTGGCGAACTCAAAGAACGTTGCAATACAAGGCTAAATCATATTAAGATAGTGTCAAACAAAAAATGGGTCTCAATCAAAAAACGTTAGGAAACCTTTATAAATCTTTAGTTCAATCAATCCTAGACTTTTTTTTTCCTTGCTTTAATTCATTTACAGAAAAAAATATCAAAACTTTATAAGCAATTCACCAGCAGTAATATCTATACTCAGTTTAAAATATGATACTCCCTGCAATATCATGCATCACCAGGCTTTTAATTAACTTAAA
>PJRA01000353.1:1038525-1066204 GCA_016987375.1 Brachionus koreanus | reverse complement strand
TCTACACTAAAAATTTTACCCAGTCGAAACCGGTCCCCCATTTTTTGATGAAAGAAACATGCGCCCGTATTGCAGAGACATTTCGGCTATACAGGCTAATAAACTTAAATTACTTACAGTTTAATTTTTTTTTTTAATTTTAGGTCTTCCTCTTTTTTTCGTCTTTAGCAGTCACTGCCATCTTTAGCGTTAAATCAGCTTTCGCATACCGTGATAAGGGCTTGCTAATATATGTTCACATATATGCTTTTTTTCTAGTATGGACAGGTACATGTATCATTTCTAAAATCAGGATCTTTAAATGTCACTATACAAACACTAGCGACAGATTAGAAATATTTGATCATGTTTTTATCTATTAATTTAATCTTCCTGTTAAAATTTACGATTTCGTTTTTAATTAAAATTTTGATACCAACTAAATTTTTTCTTATATCAAAATTAGATAGCATTAAAAATATAAGCTTTAAACAAATGTATCCTGTTAATCTTTATCTCATTTTAACTAATTTTTCAATATTTTTATATCGTTTACCTTTACTTTTGGTCTATGCTTACTTTTGCCTTTATTTTATTTTGATCTGAATTTAAAAAAAAAAAATAAATAAAATAAAATAAATGAATACATTAATAAGAGTGTACCGTATTAAGATATAAAAATAAAAAAATAATTTTTACAAAGGTACCAAACATATTTTATCGAAAAACGAATACCAATATTCCGTTGACAAAAGCTTGGACGAAGCTTTACAACACATTGATCGACTAAAGAAAGATATGAACCATCTATGCACAGATTTAGATTCCCTGTACAATAGCCAAAAAAATAGTAGTTTAGAAACCAATGATTTATTTGATTCAAAGAATTCAAGTAATTCAAGCTTAAATTTAGAATTTGATGATGATCTTTTAGAGGATTTTTCACCTTTTAATGAAAATTGTCGATTCAAAAAGCCTTTACGCGATTCGCACGTACCCCAATGTTTAAATTTTTCCTTAAACGAAAAATCAACTCAAACAAGTAAAATTCGACCTAGGATCCTTACAATAAAGACGATAAAAAGAATAACTAATAGAAAGATGAATTTGATAAATAGAAAAGCTCTAAGTTTATAAAAAAAAAAACCAAAATAAAAACTATATTTGAAGAAATATATTGATGAAAAATTGAAAATCTATTTAGAAAAATATATTTTTATTTGTTTACGGATTAAAAAATCCGTAAACATGTTCCATTTTAATTATATTTAACAATTCATACATCTAGTAATAATTTTTAATTGATCGATTGTTGACATAAAAATTTTTTTTTACGATGGTCAAAACCGGTTTAAATTTTATAAAAAAATTTAATAAAATTAGTTTTTTAACAATTATCCAGTTTTTAATTTTGAATTTTTCCCAAAATTTACTCAATTTATCATTTTTTTATCAAATCAAACAATATGAAATATATCGTTTAAATATTACCGCAAATATTTGTTTTTAGCACTAAAACTACACACTTTTGGTTGGTCCTGGTTAGTTTTATTCCATTCTTTAACAAAATGAGCCAGTGAGTGATATAGATGAAAATCAAAAGGAGAAAGATCTGGACTATAATCAGTATTAGGATGAAGATCCATCCTTTACAATTATTCTATTTTTTTCCTTTGTTTTTCTAGCTGTATGAGGTCTAGCGTGATCTCATGATTTATTTATTAAAAATATAATTTAGGGGGGTCCCCAGGTTTGTCCGAATGACTTACGCCTTCGTCTATACCCAATTGTTACGTAAATATTGAGTACAACATTATAAATATGTAGAAGAAAGAGAAAAGTTAAAATTTAATTTATGTACAATTTGTGAGTCTGGAGAATTTATCAATAGGTGTTTCAAATCTTTTGGTTTGGTTTGCTTGTCATGTCAATATATACGCGTGAATCTCTTTTGCTATCAAATCTTGTTTGGATTTTTTTGACACGAGTGACCTCATGATGTTAAGCATATATTTGTTTTAATTGTTCAGAATAAACTTTGTAATATGACGTTCTAGAACCAGCTTAAAGTGCACTATCCTTAAGAAATTTCACCAAACACACAAAATCATCTTTTTATCAAGCGCCATCTTTTCACAACTACCTGAGCTACTTGAAATGTGTCCAATCATTGATTTCTATCATCATTATTTTGAAAATAGATCCACTTCTCATCACAAGTACTGATCTGTCTGAGAAACCTTTCAGTTGATTTTTAGGTAATAAATATATAAATTTCAATGCGTAGTTGAATATCAGAATCTGTCAAATCAAGAAGAACAGCTGGACAAAGTCTGTTAGTGTCTTGTTAATGAAATAAAGGTGACGAGATGCGGTCAATTGTGATGTGTAAAGGTTATTTGATGATTGCTCTCAACAACCATAGAATGGTTGATCTGAATGACTAGTTCTTTCTCTTCCTAATGCTTAACAATATTGAATACTTTAATCCAACCTTTTACCCTTCCTATTGATTTAACCGAGCCAAAATTTTTTAAATCTTCATGTTATAAAAATTCAGAATTATAAAGATGCTAAAATCAAAAATGTCCAACATGCGACCTTTTTTTTGTTCGAAAATTCACAATACCCTTAAGAAAATTTTTTTCTTTACTAAATCAAAAATATTTTTTATTAATAATTTATAAATAAAAATTTATATATAAAAATAATGAAATTCAAGAAAGAATTTTTCAAAGATTAGATTATAAATTTAATAATATAGTAATACTAGTTAATATATCTAAACGGTCAAGTTTAGTTTAACTAAAGTGACAAAGCAGGAAGACTAACGTACAAATAAAATACCATCAAATATTTTAAGAAATAAAAAAAAAACAAATTCTATAAAAAGAAGAATTTCAAAAATCAAATAAAAATTATCACTAGTCAATTTTTAAAAATCATGTTGAATCATTGTTAAATTGAAGAATTCAAATTGCCATTTTTGACTATCCATTTTTATATCACAATTATTCATGTAGATTTCTTTGCGATCTTTATTTGAATCTAAACAAAGCTTGCTAATGGAATGAATTATTTGAAGAGTTTTCTTTTTGTAATTTATTAAATGAAAATATTTTAAATTATTACAAAATAATTACTGGATTATATTTAAATTCCTGATTTCCATGCATACCGTGACATTCAAATAGTAAAACTGGACTATTAGGACTACTTTGACTTACGTCCCAGCAAACATTTCTGGATTTTGGCCTTATATCTTTATGCCATGTAAGCTCAAAATTTTGTTCTCCTCCTATGTCTTTGTTTGAACTTTGACAAGTTTCAAGTCCAAAATTACTTTGTGAAGGCCTAAATTTTGTATCAATGCAAAAGTTTGTTTCAACGCTTCTAATTTCTCCATAAGCATAAGGTGGTGGTATTACTGGTGGATAATAATTAATCATATCAGGTGCAACATTTTCCATAAACCACTTGAAAGACTGACATTTTAAAGAATTTCTAATGTCAATTTGCTTTTTCAAATCACCAGTTTGTATGTTTTTCATATGAGGCAATCGCTTATAAACGAAATTTTTATATTCATCCATCCATGTCTCAGCAACTCTTTTATGATTCTAAATTACAAAATAGTCTAATTATTTTCAGACTTGTTTATAAGTCACATGACTTGACTTAAAATTTTTTTATCGAAAAATTAAAATTTAAGAATTTAAGAATCACGACTTACTCTGGAAACATAATCACCAGCTCCGAAAGCGCCAAATGGATTAAATTTTCTATAAATGTGACCGATCCTCGAGCAAGGAGCTTAATATTCAAATTAATACATTCAATTTTCAGATTAAAAATTATTTTTACCATCAACAATTCGGCCTCCACATTGCCAAACTTTAAATGAAAGTTCGTACTGTTCCCCGCCCCATACATCAAGTCCTTCATCATAACCATCAAAGGTAAAGAACCACTTTTTACTGATAGCAAATAAACCCCCAGCCATAACAGGACTCCTAAAATTTATTCAAATCATCAAGATTAGGAAATTTATTTTAGTTTGATTTTTTTCAAATTCTAACTCAAAAGGTTCCGTTGGATTTCTTTTATGTTCATCTATAAGCGGAATACGCTTGTACAAAAGATCCCAATCAAACACACCTCTAGCACCATTATCTTGAGCTGTGTAAGCAAAGTTTTCTTCATTTATTACATCAATTAAAGGACAAACAACAGTTGTATAATTGAGAGCTATTGGCTCAATTAATGGTGGAAGCCAATTTACATTACATTCAATATGTGAATCAAAAAATACTAAAATTTCAGCTTTTGCTTGGCGTGCACCAGCCATTCGTGTTCTAATTAAGCCCTCTCGTTTGTGTAACCGTATTACTTTAACTAATCCTTTGAAATTTTCTGTGACATAATCATCTAATTTTTGTTTCAAAAAATCTTAAAAAAATTTAAATTAAATTTTTGCATTTAAATTTTTTTAATTAATACCCTTTGTGCTAAAATCATCAACCAAAATTATTTCTTCCAATAATTGAGATGGAGTTCGCTTCACTATGCTGTAAATTGATCGCAAGAGAACCGAAAAATGTTCGTCATGAAATGGAATAATTACACTGACCTTGGGTAGTTTTGATAAATAAAGCTTCTTTTTACAACTTGAAAAAAAAATTTATTTGTTATTTAAAATTAAAATAAATTTATTGACTAACTCTGCATGACGAATATCGCTTAATGATCTTTCTAATGAAATTTTATCACTAACTAATGCATTAAAACCATTTTGAGAATAAAGTGATTGCTTTAAATTTGACTTGGCATCTAAAGCGTCCAAAACAAAACCTAGACCTTGCTCACCTGGGCCAATTCTTTGAACTTCCTGAGCTATCTGGTTATAGTTATGCCAATCTTTCTTCAAATTTTCTATCTCAAATTTGTCTAGTATTTTAAAATTATCTTCTACTCTTTTTTCTATTTCTTTATCATCAAAATCATAGTTGTTTTCATTATTCTTTAAAAGTCCGTTCAAATGGTTCAAATTCTTTTAATCATAATATTTTTTAAATTTTATTTAAAATTATGTAAATTTACCTGAAATTTTTCTTTTAAAATTGGGGGATCATTTACTTTATCAGGAATCAACTCATTGTGAATTTTTTTGTTATCAGTTAATTTTTTACTACTTTCATTGAAAATTAAATAGAAAAAATAGACTAAAAATAGAATAACAAATATTTTGAATAATTGCTTTTTGAGTTTTCTCATCTTTTCTTCAAATTACTATGCAAATGGTTTCATTTACTTTATATGAGAAAGAAGTTTTAAAGATTGCAAATTAAAATATTAAAATTATTTTTCTTTAGGTGTCAAGAAAAATTCACATTTTTTTTTGTTCATACCAATTCGAGTTAATGTAAATTTGGCTATTTTGTAAAGTTAATTTTTTACGTTAAATAAATACAGACAGGAGTTTTTCTAAGCAATTTTTACTACTTTATACCTTGACAATAAGTTTGCTTAAACTTAGTCGTTAATATTAAACATAATTTGTATCTCTTTTATGTTTAATTCACTAGATAATTGATACATAATTAACTATTAGACTAAGTATCTTATCAATAATCAATTTAATCCAATGAAGATATTAAACTAATCAGCATAAATTTTTTAGATTTAAATTGTCTTTTTTGTCTTCATATGTTGTAATTTTCTTCAATTTTTCTCTCAATTTTGGTAGGTAAGTATTTTTTGAGATAAAAATTCAATAAATTTCAATAAATTTTAATTTTAAATAGTCTTAGGTTATGCACGAGATAAAAAATTGACTTTGTTGCTACTTTTTAAAAATATAATTTTAATTTTACATTATTGTAGATAATTATCATTCAAATGTAACATTATAAAAAATATTCAAAATATTTGGTTTTTATTTTGCTATTTGAGTTTCAATTAAAATGTGATATTACTTGAAGCATTTTATTTTGAATTAAATTATTTATTCTTTTAACGCAAAATTAAAAGAAAATTTGTATTGAATTTTTTTAATCGTGAAAAAGTTAAGAAACATAAAATCTTTCTTTTTCTTGCTTATTCAAACCACTTAGCGTAGTCATTTAACATAAAAGGAAAAAAGGTTTCATTCTTATCAAGAAAGAATTTATTTTGAAATAGGAAATGAGGTTAACACACAAATATCATGCATATAAATATAGTTTTCAAGTCTATCTCTAAAATCCGGACCAGGACTTCCGGACATAATCTTCTTCTAAAGTACGGACATGATCCCTTTTAGACTAAAAATGATAATTTTAGAAAACAACGAATTTAAATTTATTGAAAGTAAAACAAACAAGAATAAATTTTTTTAATTTTATTTTAATGGTTTTAAATTGAATATAATTAATTTTTTAATTTAAATATTCTTTCCCTTTTAGTTGTGAAAAATTTGTCTTTTAGTGTTAAAAACAATTTTTAAACTCAATAATGCATCTTCTGAAAAACAATTCTGATAAACAGAATAAGCAATACTAACAACATAAAAGCCAATCTTCAGGTTTACTCTCTTGAATCAACTTTAAAATAATTAATAAAAAATTTTGAATTTAAAATTTTTTGAATAACCAAATTTTACTTTACAAACATGTTAGTCGGTGTTTTAGTTTAAGAAGAAAAAATCCGAGTCCGGATTTTATGAGTAGCCAGTTTTCAATTAGTTTCGTTTGTCAAAAAAAAACCCAAAACTTCACCAAAAATATGGGCTTATTTGGTTATGCCAAAGTTATAAAAGAGTTTTAATGTGTCTCAGAAAAAAAGCAATACAGAAACAGAAAATATTCAATGACTAAATGAAAATTATAGTCTTCCATAGAAATAACCGAATAAACATAATATAAGGCTACCATTAGAGATGTAAAATAAAAAGTTTAATATTAAAAGAAAGGAATTGTTTTTAGTGGAATTTTTGTATACATTTTGAGAAATGTTAAAAGATATATTGATATTATAGGTTAGCTTACTTCCAAATATTTATTTTCTAGAACAATATGAAGGGTTCCAATTTCAATTACCTGACAACATTATCTGTCATGTCAGCTAGTCTAATTAGTGAAATAATGTTTAACAAACTCAAAAGCCGGGTGGGTTTTTCTACCCTTTGTGTTATCTTTTCTTTTTACTTTTTATTCAATGAAAATAATCAGTAAAAATTTATTAATTTTGAAATTTTTTATTTGGATTTCTGATTAAAAAAAATTTTTAAATGATTTCATTTTTTGACTAAAAACAAAAATAAGCATAGTGTTAAGTGAATTTAGTGACATGCCTTTAAAATAGATACTCTATTTTAGTGACACTCTGTTATAACATGTATTAGATTCTTTTGTGACATGTCATTAAATATTTTAGTGACATAATTATTAAAGGATTTGAGTTGAAGGGAATTGTGCCAAATATTGTTAAAAATATACCCAAAAAAAAACAATTTTGAGAAATTAATGAGTGCTTGATAATAAATGAAATTAAAATCACTTTTAAATAAATGTTTTTTAAATAATCTGATTTTTCAAATAAATTTTGTTGAACTTTCCAAAAATGAATTGAATTGATATTGGATTATGAAGTAAAGAATTAAACTTTTTAGAATAAATTTTTTATTTATCATTTAGTCATTTTGTTAGGTCTATATTGTTTTTTCCTCACTCAAATATTTTAGTTATTAAATTATTAAAAATGAATAAATAATTCGTAATTAACTTAATTTCAAAAGCCGTAACAACTATATTCATAAAGAGAGCAAAACAAATTCGCGACTATCTCATAATCCAATATTTAAATGCACAAATTCAGAAATTAAATAATAATTTAAAAAATTAGGAGATTTTTCTTTGAATTTCTGATGACGATCTCATAATTTACACATCAATTTAGTTCTGTTCGTACATTCACATATACTTTAACGCTAAGTTTTTATAATTCAATTTAACTTTGTGCAAAATAACTTAGTCACAAACAATATTTTCTCCATTTATTTCACAAACTTGTCATAATTTAATGCAATTTATCATAATATTTTATCATGAGTTTTAGGTTTATGTTAAATGAATGTGAATTAAAATTAGTTAATAAGATATTAGTTGAGTTGTTAATAATTTTTCGAATTTAATTTGAACCGTTTCTGTTTGAATCATAAAAAATCTATTAAAGCCTCAAATGCCAGTCTAGAGAAAACCACAACTTTACACGTTTTTTAATTATTTCGTGTCAAATCTTGTAATTAGCGCGTATCAAAATATCTAAACAGAACAGTGTTTGTGTGTCTAGACTAATTGTGGACTAAAAATATTAAATGAATAGATAAAAAAATTTTTTTTTCATTAATTTAGATTGAGATTAATATTATTTTTTAATTATTGAAGTTAACAAAGCGAAATAAACCTTAAAAAGCCGATAAGATTTTTGTTTTTTGTTAGTACCTATTTTTTTGCGAATAAGTTGAAAATATGTCAAATACAAACAATAACGGGCCATATAACTACACTTATATTTTCAAATACATAATTATTGGCGATATGGGTGTAGGAAAATCTTGCCTATTACATCAGTTTACGGAAAAAAAATTTATGGCAGACTGTCCACATACCATTGGAGTCGAATTCGGAACTAGAATCATTGAAGTGTCAGGTCAGAAGATTAAATTACAAATCTGGGACACAGCTGGACAAGAGCGCTTTCGAGCAGTTACTAGAAGTTATTATAGAGGAGCTGCTGGAGCCCTAATGGTTTATGATATTACCAGAAGAAGCACTTATAACCATTTAAGCTCATGGTTAACTGATGCAAGAAGTCTTACTCATCCCAACACTGTGATCTATTTGATTGGCAACAAGGGAGACTTGGAGGCCCAACGAGATGTCTCATACGAAGAGGCAAAACAATTTGCTGATGAAAATGGGTTGCTCTTTTTAGAAACTAGTGCAAAAACGTAAATCTGACAATTCAAAATACCTAAATCTTTATTTTATTTTTGTAAAGCGGTCAAAATGTTGAAGAAGCATTCCTTGAAACTGCGAAAAAAATTTATCAAAACATTTTAGACGGAAGGTTTTTTTTTTAAATTTTAATCATTTTAATTATGGTGATATTTTTAAATTTTAGTTTGGACCTTAATGCTGCTGAAACCGGGGTTCAACCCAAGCAACCTTTACCAAAACCTGCACAAAACGAAGCAAAACCTTCAGATAGTCAATGTTCTTGTTAACTTAAAAATACTTTAATATATATAATTTTACCTTTACTAAACAAACATTTTTCAAAAAAAGTTTTATTTTAACCTTATTTTTGTCAAATAATTTTATGTTTTTATTATTAAGAGAATTAAGGAAATGAATTCTAATTGATGTCTTAGAATTCTCAAATTTTAAAGCTACGTTAGGAATAATGGGTCTTCCCTGTTTTGTGACCAGTTGGTCACCAAAAATGTGACCAAGCACTTGACTCCCGGTTTTGTGACCAGCCTGGTCACAGTCATCGGTGACCAGGAATTTGGTGACCAGAAAATGATATTTACTTGGTCACTCGATAAAAAAACTGGTCACAGTAGAAAATTTCTGGTCACATCGTAATTTTCCTGGTCACTTAAATTTTCGACTTGTCAATGTTATTTTTGTTAATAAAATTGTAAAATTCTGGTTGAGTTTAGAAAATTTTGAATGAAGTTTTATCTGCTTAAAATATGTTGACGCTATTTTTATTTGAACAAATAAAAAAAATATAAACATAAATCATATTTTGTAAAAATTTTATTTGAAATAAAAATGAATTTAGAAGCAGATGAACAACATAAGTTCTTTATAAAACTTAGAGACTTTAAACTTCTTTTGCCAATTCAACATTGCACAAATAATAAGTGTAAAAAAATTGGTAATCAAATGGTTTTGAGCTTAAGGAAAAGGAACAAAAACGATGAAAAAAAATTATTGACTTGGAGATGTAACTGTTGCACAACATATAAATCAGTTTATGAAGGGTCTTTTTTCCAGTTATTTAAGAAGTCTCCAAAGGTAATTATTGCAATAATAAAATGTTGGGCAGCACAAATGACCATTTCAAAAACATGTCACGCAATAAAGTTAAATTTAGACGAAACTGTTGGTGATGAAATGGTCGGTGTAGTTTTTTATAAGATGAGGCAATTATGTACACTAAGTCTTGACAAAACGAATCTTAAGTTAGGTGGAGTTGGACAAATCGTCGAAATCGACGAATCGCTTTACGCGAAAGTAAAGCACTGGAAAGGAAAAGACTTGCTTAGAGTTCAAGTTTGGGTTTTCGGAATTGTACAACGACCAACCGAAACTAATCCGAGTAAATTATACATGACAATAGTTCCTAATAGACTGGCCGTTACTCTGCTAAGCATTCTTTGTGATAAATGCTACCCTGGGACTATAATTAATTCGGACTGCTGGAGTTCTTATGTCAATATCCCTAGTTTTAATAATTTCAAACACCAGACTGTTAACCACAGCTTACATTTTGTTCAACCAGAAACAAGTATATAATATAAATTAGATTAACTTTTAATAAATATTTTAAATGATTTTATTTTAAGAAACACACACTAATAGAATTGAAAGCCTCTGGAGAGCTTGTAAGCAAAAATTTAAAGAAATGTGTGGCTGTAAACGGGGTATGATCCAGTCATATATAGATGAGTTTTGTTGGCGTCATAACAATCAAGTGAATACAGATCGTGTACAAGCATATAATTTGATTCTAAAAGAAATTGCAAAATTTTATGCACCAGGAGCAAGGTATTAATAGGCTAACTTTTTTCAATTTATCAGATTCGTTATTTTTTTATTAAGTATCATAGTCGATGAACTAGTCAATGAAGTAAATGGTGACCCAAATATTGATGCTGAGTTTACTCTTGATCCAGATAATGTATCAGAATCAGTCGAACCAGAACCAGAAAGTGATCAATCTTCAGAAACTGGTTCTGTTTTTGGTTCACTAAATGGTGATGTGGACAGGGTTGATGATTTTGAATCGATTGAAGAGGAAAGTGAAGATGGTGGGAATGAGAGTCAAAAACATTATGTAGATGAAGAAAATACTTTACCTGGATCGTGTACATCTAGTTCATCAACTAAAAAAAATGAACTTAGCATTGATGCCAGTGATGATGATGTTGAAGGCGATTTAAGTGAAATTGTTGGAAAGTTGGAAAGTCAATTAAAAAATGTTGAAATTTCTAGTCCTAGAAGTAAATCGCAATATTACAAAAAGAAATCTGAGGAGATACCAGAAGCACCAAAAGACGTTCAATATGAAGTTAAAAAAGTTTTGAGTGGGAAAAAAAATCCAGTTGAGTGTGATGTTTGTGGAGGTTTTTATGAAGGTGTCAAAGGATTAAAGTTACATAAAATTAGATCTCATAAATAAGTTTGATTTGAATTTTTTATTAAGAAATTGATTATTTTTTGACATTAAAACTAAATATTTAATAAAATTTTACTGGTCACGAAAAAATTATTGTATAATTTTCCTGGTCACAAGGTAAATTTTCTGGTCACAAGGTAAATTTCCTGGTCACAAAGTAAATTTCCTGGTCACAGTATAATTTTTAACTATTTTCTGGTCACCAAATTCCTGGTCACCGATGACTGTGACCAGGCTGGTCACAAAACCGGAAGTCAAGTGCTTGGTCACATTTTTGGTGACCAACTGGTCACAAAACAGGGAAGACCCGGAATAATATTGCATTTAGTGTTTCATAGTTCGATTCTAGTCTTTTCTCAAAAATAATTTGGTAAGGGTTAAAATTCTTTAATTGTTTATTTATTCGATCAACACTTTTGTTCTATAAGATTATTTTAATAAAGTTTTTGAAAATTTATTTTATTTTTAGAACAGTTTTAATTGCAAGAAAAATCTTATCAATATTCAAAATATCAAAAAAAAATCAAATTAGCTTTTGAAATTTGTAAATGAAAAAAAAAAAACAAGTTTATAAAATTGTTCGTTCAACGTAAAAAATGTTGATTTTAGCTTCTATATAAAATTTCACAAAAAGAATTCTATAAAAAATAGTAGTAGTAGTAGTAGTAGTAGTATAAACTGCAGCTTAGATGATATCTAAGCATAGCTCTAAAGAGGTGTAGCAGTCGCTTCTTTTTGTTTCGCCAACCAACTATCAATCATCGCTTTGAAACTATTCATGCTCTTTGCATTTACTACATCTTCCGGCAGTTTATTCCATCCATTTACAACTCTATTTGTAAAAAAGTTAAATCTTGGAAGACAGTTCTTTATCTTTTCACGGGTAAGACAATAGCTATTTCTCCTTAATTCATATCTTTTGTTACCAGGTTTTGTGTTAAGACTGTAGTTAATTCCTTTTTTAAATTTAATTTTTTCGTAATTGTTAACCAATTTGTACATCTGGATTATATCACCTCTTAATCTTCTTGTTCTCAAGTTAGTTAACTCTAGCATTTACAAGCGTTGTTGATAATCCAAATTACGAATTTCTGGAATCAACTTTGTTGCTCTTCATTGAATTCTTTCAAGTTCATTTATGTCCCTTTCTGTATAGGGACACCAAGCACATATTCTAGATGTGGTCTAACCATTGAGCAATACAATAATTTGATAGTCTCGCTACAAGGATACTTAAATGCTTTCCTAATTAAGCCCAGCATTTTATTTGCTTTTGCTGAAGCATTTTTGACTTGAGTTGTCCATTTTAAATCACTTTGTATGTAAATGTCCAAATCCCTTTCAACATCTAACTTACTTAAGGTTTTTGAATCAATTTTATAATCAAACTTGGATTTTTGTTGCCAATATGAACAGCTTTGCATTTTCCTACATTTAACTAAGTCGACCATTCTTTTGACCACTTGCACACATTTGTTATAATTCGAGTTCAAGCTATCAATTGTTGATAAGATCTTCATATCCAATTTATCAGGCCTTCACCAAATCCAAAAAATTTGAGTTTATACATAAGCTTTCTATGAGAAACTTTATCGAAAGCTTTCGCAAAATCTGTGTAGATGATGTCAACCGGTAAACCATTTGATATGGCTTCAGAAATAAAATCAATGGTTTCCAAAAAATTGGTCAGGCATGACTTTTTGGTAAGAAACCGTGTTGTGATTTTAAGCAAATGCTTAAAAACAATTTAATATCGTTATTTCTATTATTATTATTAGTTTATATTATTATTATTAGTATTTTGGACTCCAAGACTTTGCATACAATGAAAGTTAACGATACTTGACGATAGTTTTTTGGAGACAGTCTAGAGCCCCCCTTATGTAAAGGTGATACATATGCTTGTTTCCAAACTTCTGGTAGCTCTCCTAAAATTAGCGATTTTCTGAACAGGAATGAAAGAGGAAAAGCAAACGATTTAGCACAATTTTTGAGTACAAATCCATGAATCCTGTCAGGTCTGATAGCCTTATTTGGGTCTAAATTTGACAATTTCTCACTTACCTTCTTTACATTTATGAGATGCTCAGGAGACGGGTCACACCGTTCCATCGTTTTAATCTCAAAAGTAGGGAGAAGCGATGAGTCGTCCCCACAGAAGACTGATTGAAAGCATTCGTT
Organism: Brachionus koreanus; assembly: GCA_016987375.1. Lineage (NCBI taxonomy): Eukaryota > Metazoa > Rotifera > Eurotatoria > Ploima > Brachionidae > Brachionus > Brachionus koreanus. The sequence continues at coordinate 1,052,593 of PJRA01000353.1, read as the reverse complement.
TAAAGTATTGGCAATTTCGAGCATATCTGAGATGCTTTTTTCACTATCATCTATTAGAGCTTTTACAGATGGCTTAATAACAGTGTTCCGATTTGCATAGTTGAACACAAGCTTAGGGTTCGATTTTGATATCTTAGCTAAATTCATTTCGTAATTTTTTATAGCACTTTTGATTTTTTATTACAATTGTTTCTGATTTCTATATACTTTTTCTTTTTTGACTCGCACCAACCACAACCAAATAGGAAGAAAATAAATCGCGGTTTATTTTTGATTTTGAATAAAAAAGTGTTGAAGCCGTTATTATTCAAGGTAGCATTTTCGGTCCCAATTTATTTATACTGTGACAAACGAATTAAGCTCTTCCTGAATTTCTTATTTAATAGTTAAAAATAATTGGTTATAACCTGAAATTCTACCGACTGTTTTTCAAAAGTCTATTTAAAAGTCACCTTGAATATAATAGTCCCGTTTTGAAGACAGTATGCAGTGAAATTAAAGCCCATATAAAAACCGTCCAGAACAGAATGCTAAAAGTCATTGGTATTACAAATAAGAAATTGTTCAAGATCCAAGACGTAAAGGGCTACACGAGCTGTAAAGGATGATTTTGACAGAAAAAAAAGAAATCCACAAATTAATTAGGCCTGTCACACCTTGCCTGCCAGAGAAAATCATAAAAGAGGAGAAATGCTAAATATGTACCAGGATGTTAGAGACAAATATAGTCATCTAAATACTCATGAAAAAGTATAAAACAACATAAAATACCATTATAATAGTAATCGAATTAAACCTCTTTTTTTTCTTTATCAATTTAACATTTAATTAAATTAATTTAGAAAAATTTATTTATATAAAGTAATTAATAGACAGACTGTAATCAACGGTGTATGTCATCTATTGTGTCATTTATATTTATTCAATAGACTAAACTAAACTTAAAGTAAAATTGTTACCAAAGTTTTTATAAATGCTAAGTTTTCTAATTTAATCCAGCATTGACAATAGAGTTTCTGCCAAAAAATTAAACAGTAAATGAATTTTTGTTTATTTATTCGACTTAAAAAAAATACTAAAATTTGATTTTTTGCCGCGGCATTATTTCTTTAAAAAATTTTTTTAAATAGACTAAAAAATTTTCAAATACAGATGTCTTCTATTTATTTTAGTGCTTCTTGGTACTTATAAAAAAATTGGTAGCTTATCTCCGATATTGTAAGTTTTGTAAGTCTGAGAAAATTTATTTTGGATGTGAACCTTTAGTAAACTGAAAAAAGCTTTTAATCACTGTAATTGCATTATTTGATAATTCTCGCTCACTCGACCTAATTCTCCTTGAAACAAGATTTTCACGTTTACTAAAGTTCAAATTCGTGTTAAGTTAAAGTTTCTCTTCGAATCGCTTTAGAACTTAGACATGCTCCGTTTCTGCGCTGTTGAAGCACCCATTAAATTCATACAATTGCTTTTTAAGCTCTGTATGACAAGTTTATGACAATATTAATTTTCTGTTTTTTATTCATCGGCTGATGAGCGTGCCATAGATGTTAAATTTACGAGAACATTCGTTAATATTTCTACATCTTTAATGCTCGTTTATAACTTTAAGCTTAAAAAAAAAACTAAATCTGATTTTTGGAGCTTTGGGTTGTTTAGGCAATTCTTTCAAGTCATTTGAATCCATCGATTCAACAGTTTCCGTATTAACTGAATCGAATTAAATTAAAGATTCATTAAAATTAAGATTTTCAGTCAAATCAATTTTTTTTTAATTTTCAAAATATTAACAAAATTTTTTAGTCAATTTAAAATTTTTCTAAGAAATAATGCCGCGGCAAAAAATCAAATTTTAGTATTTTTTTTAAGTCGAATAATAAAAAAAAATCATTCACTGTTTTTTTCTTTTTAATTTGTGATGTTGCACCAAATGCATAGTTGAAAAAATTTATTCTTTTGACAGAAACTCTATTGTCAATGCTGCATTAAATTAGAAAACTTTATTTAAAACGTGATCCAAGACTCGAAGTACAACTTTGACTCATGCGGTGTAAGCTAAGAATGTTTAATCATGGGCGAATTGGTTTTTAAATTATAAATGTATTAATAATTCTCTCAATTAATTGATTTTTTTACTTTAGATTAAATAAAAGCTTTAAATTTAAATGTTTTATTAATTCAAATACAAGTTAAATTTTCAAAATAGTTTTTTTTTTTCAGAATAAAGCAAAAAGTCCAAAACACATAAAACAGGAATTAAATAACAGATTTTTTGTTTTGGATAATATAAAAATCTCAATTAATTAAATTAATTTTAAAAAATTAAATTTTTTTTATTTGAATTATTGATTAATTTAGGCACACATGTATTTTCAGAGTCAATTAATAAAGACGGAATATCGCCCGCTTTTCTCATCTGTTCAAGTTTATTCATTACATTCTTTTTAATCAATTTCTTGCCTTCGCTATTTGTCTTGAATGATCTTTTTTTCACTTTTTTTAATTTGGGCTCTATTTCACTATTCTCAATTTTCAACTCATAATCAATGATTACGAATATAAATTTAAAGCATCCAATTTGAATAAAACTTCCATGTTTTAGTTCAACCGAGCCTTCATATTCAGATGAATAATCCTCATTCTCAAGCTGGTTAATGTCGAGGCCTAATTTTACTGTATCAACTTTAGTGCCATGCTCGCTGTAATTCAAAATCTCAAATTTATTGCTAGCAAGATCGTAATAGATTGTCGCATGCTTATCAGATATGTGCTTACATTGAATCAAGTCATTTGCTAAGCATACATCATTTTTCAATGACTTGCCCAGTGTTGTACAACTTTTAATTAGAGGAATTGGATATTCGAATAAATCGCACTCATCAGAAACAAATTTTAATAGAGCCTTTGGTTTAACTAAATCTTTACGACTAAGACTGTCAATTTTTATTTTGATCTCTTTTCTTTTGTTTGATAGCAAATTGAGTGCTTCTGCAGCCGAAGAAAATTCATCAAAACAAGACTTTAATGAATAATCTTGGTCGAATTTTTGATTATAAAAATGTTTGATGTTGGCTGGTACATTCGATTTTAAAATGGGCTTTTCACTCAATGCATTATCTTTTGTCATATGGCATCTTTCAATGAAGGAATATTCTATTTTTTTTTGTTTTTTAAAGTGCAATTCAAAGTTATTCCAAAGTTTAATTTGATCACTTAGCTTTTGGCTTTTTAAAAATTTTTTGTTTAATAGATGCTCACAATGCAAGGGACACATCCATATTTTGTCTTTTGAGGGAATTTCATTAATCACCATGAATAGACAGTCTTGATGATAAATTGATTCACAATAGTCGCATTTGGTCATTTTCTTACTCCATTCAAACTTAGAGCAAATTTGGCACATTTTACGGCTGTTGTTTGAGCCATTTGAATTTTTGTTCTGAAAAGATACTGTGTTTAATCTGTATTCATTGGCAAACCATTTAATTCGTGAAAGACCAGGAATGTTAAATTCACAATGAAGATTCATTTCGTTTGAAAGACTCATTTCTTTTGGATTAAGTGACTTGGCCATTCTACACAATGTTTCCAGCGCAGTATCAGTTTCATATTTCTCAAAATGAATAGTTGTTGTTTTGTGTTCTGCATTATTTAGGCCAATTTTAGAGTTGTTTTTACATTTATTGCACAAAAATTCGCCTTTTGGAATCTGATCTACATCAAGTGGCGGATTATGACACAAAAGATGAAAAGAAGCCGGACACCGATCACAGTTTATTAAGTTACCACCCTCATTGCAGTTGTAACAGTATTCATCATTAATTAATGAAACTGATTCTTTTGTAGCTTTTTTTGCCTTTTGACTAGAATTAACGTTAAAATTGAAAACACTTTTAAAATTTGTTACATAGCTATCAACACTAGGAATTTTTTCTAAACTCATACTGGGATTTAAGACATTTTTGTGAATATTTATTTTATATATGAATTGATCTAGAGTATTTATGATTAAACGATAAATATCGACAATTTTTTTGTCCGAAAACGCTTAACAAAAAAAAATAAAATAATTAATTGATAGTTAATTGGAATATTAGGAATGAAATTTAATTTATTAATTAAAAAAGATCAAAATAAACTAAGTTTTTCACAAATATATATTTCATTAGTTTCCATCTGTATTTTTTTTAATAATATTTGTATAGTCTCATTAAAATTAGAATGTTTTTTTTCATCAACCAAATCCATATAGCTTTTTGTGAATTTCAACTGATAAGAAACAAGCTTCAAAAAAATGAATACGAATTGCATTGTTGAACTGCTGAATGCCAGTTCACTTACTTCATGATTAAATTGAAAAAAATTGTTCCACTACAGAGTTAAGAAATGGATTAAGAATTTTTTCAAAACAAGAAAATCTTAAATAACAAAAATTAAAAAATATAGATTAAAATAGTAATTATTAGACAATTTAGTCTAAAATTTAATTTTTATTGAAATTATTAAATTAGTTTTAGAAAATATTATTTATATTATGCTTTGTGTAGCTATTAATTCCATTTGACATTGAGTTTACCAAATTCTCAAAGATTTATTTTTGATACATTAGTAAAAATACTGGGATAGACGGTATACTTAAGCTTATCAAATGGAGGCCTCATCTTGTCTCACCATATCTATTGATCTAAGTAAGATATTTTCTGAAAGAAAATTATTACTTATAGCTAAAGAAAAAATTGAACATTTTCTGCAATGTTTGCTTCAATGGTTTCTTCATTATGCATCTCAGACAACATCCTTTTAATCTAAAGTGGATTTTTTCTGTTGTCAAAATCTGCATGCTGATATACTTTTTCTCTATTTTACATTACGGGTGGTCCTAAGTTAATCCTTTTCATCTCTAATTGATAAAATATTCATCAAAGTTTTATTTAATCGAAAATATGTTTTGATTTATTATAATCTAATGCCAAATAAATCTAATGTTAAAAAATTATGTCAATTTATTTAATGTAAAATTGAAATAAGGAATCTATTTTTCTTTCTTAATTATATAGGGAAACTATAGTAAATTTAATATTTAAGAAATTAATATCTACACTATATATTAGGCAAAAAAGTTACTGAAGGAGTAAAATTAGAATAAATAAACTTTTCGAAGACTTTTGGATTTTTTTTGTTAATTTGTAAGTAAAACAGTGAAAAAAGGAACGCTATGCCTCAAGAGACTGATTAACATTTCATTTATTAAACTCATTATTAAAAATAATTAATTTTGATAAAAATAACATATTTGAAAAATGTTCTTTTTGATTTAATTCTTAATTAAATAAATTTAACAAGGTATTTAAGTAAAATAGATCAAACTTTGAAACAAAATCTACATAAATTAAATTTATTTTATTGATCTCTTAATCATAAAGCAATTTATTAATCTTGAAAAAAAATATTCAAAAGTTTTTTCTCCACTAATTTTAAAAGAAAGTTAGCATCCTTTTAAAAATTTAATGTTGAGAAGAAATAAGACCATACATCTCTAAAGAGTTATTTCACTTATATATTCACAGATGACTGTTTAACAAGAATGTCCAGGTCTAAAACCATGTTGTCCATTAAATAAAATCTTATTCAATTCAAAATAGTAAGATATTTGTTTTGCCATTAGCTTTTCAAATTTTTTTGCTATTGCTAAAAGAAGTAAAATTCCACGATAATTGTTTATATCTGACTTTGCTGCTTTATTCTTTAATAATGGATCAAAAATAGCAAGTTTCCAGTAATTAGGTATTTTTTAAAAAAAATAAACAACTATTATTATATTAAAAAGCTAATATAACAATGGAATAAAAAATTCGTTAAGATTTTGTATTATTTTAGTATGGATTCCAACAAATCCAAGTAAGTTTGATGAATGCGGTTTTTTGATTTCATCTAAAGAGAATTCACAAAATAAAAATTATGGAGTAAAAAGGATTTTATTGAACTTCAATACTCTAAAAGTATCAAAGATGTATTTGGCTAAATCGGCCTTACTGGACAATGGAGAAGATTCAAATATGTAAAAAATTTATTTGCATTTTTCGGTATTATTATTCTTTTTTCTAGAATTGAAAAATAAATACAAACAAAACAAAACAAAAATTCTTCCTTTTTTGAAAAATTAAAATTTACTAAAAAATTAATTTTTTCAAAAAAAAATCTCTAATAAATTTATAAACAAAAATTTTCTGTATTTTTTAGCAAAATAAAAAATTTTCATATTTTTAGATTTTTTGTGCAAAATTTGAGTGACAAAACAACAAACTTTGTTACAGCAAACTATGCTGCTATATTTTTTTGAAAATGTTTTATTTTAGTAAATTTTAATTTACCAAAAAAATTAGAATTTTTAAAAAGAAGAATTTTCGCAATATACCATGATATGTGAAAAAAACAAGAGGCTTCACCAATAAAAAAATAGAAAAGCGTTTTTGCCTTTAAAAAAAATAAACTTTTTTTAACATTTTTGTTTTACTTATTATAAATTTATGTATTCAGCACTATTTTGACGACCTTAGCTTCTGACTATTTTTTTTTTAATTTCTTATCAGCTTTTGTTTTACTTTCAGCAAAAATTTATCAATTTTAATCTAAAAGTTTAAAAATTTAAATTTTAAGTATTCCATAATTTTGAATAAATGAATTGGCTTAAATGTTACATTTTTTTTGAGACCTTCAGAAAATTTTTCCCTATTTTTTAGCAAAATTAAAATTTTTGTTTAAAAAACTAAGAAATTAGATAAATGATAAGATTTATTGGTCTACAAATATTAAGCTATTTTATTATATTAAAAATATTTCTAAATTTGTTTTTTTTTATCTTCGCTTTATTTTATGTTAATGTTAATTTAGTCATCAAACAACTATCTTTTAAAACACACCCCAGTTGAATGTCGACGCCTTCAAATATTATGTTACAATAATCATAAAATATTATTTGTACGCAAAATAAGAATATTTAACAAGCAAAATTTGTTTAACCTTATATTCAGAAACTAAATATTGATGACGTTTAACTATAACGAGCATAAGTGAAACCCATATACAGACATTGAAGAAAATAGATTTAAGATTTTGTTTTTCTCTTAATCTATTTGAATATGTTCATTTCAAAATGAATTTTTAGAGTAGATTTAGCAATAGTTAATTTTAAGCGTGTTTTGTTTTTATGCATACCTTAATAAATTTTGAAAGTAATGCTTGAGTCAAGGTATACACAAGACCCACCCTTTTATTAAATTACCTTGCTTTCAATATATACATTTTTAAAGCATTTTTATTCAACAAATCTTCTACAGCTAGAAAGCATGCTATAAAAATGTTAAAATCAAAACATAGACATCGTTTTAGCTATAAAAGAAAGGCAATAAATTTTTTAAAAAACTAAAAAAAAAAAAAATTTTTTTTTAAAGATGCTAAGTCAGGCTCTTAGATCAAACTTTTTTAACTCAAGTGTGCTTAAAGCCTCATTGGGTAGAGGACAGCAAGCAGTTTTGAACTCTTCATACAGCACTTCAGCTGAAACTATCGACGATGTTAATTTCTACAAAATGGTAGAAATGTTTTATGATAGAGCTGCGTCTATTGTTGAGGACAAAATGGTTGAAGAAATGAAATCACGTGAAACACCCGAAGTAAAACGAAATAAGATAAAAGGAATTTTGAAAGTTATAAAGCCATGCAATCATGTACTAGAAATGACTTTTCCAGTTAAACGAGACAATGGCGAATTTGAGATAATAGAAGCTTGGAGAGCTCAGCATTCTCAGCACAGAGCACCATGCAAAGGAGGCATTCGTTATTCAAACGAAGTTTGCCTCGATGAAGTTAAAGCATTGTCGGCTTTGATGACTTTCAAGTGTGCATGTGTTGACGTTCCTTTTGGTGGAGGAAAAGCTGGTGTTAAAATAAATCCAAAAGAATATTCTGAGGCTGAACTTGAAAGAATTACTAGACGGTTTGCAGTCGAATTGGCAAAAAAAGGATTTATTGGGCCTGGAATTGACGTTCCTGCACCAGACATGGGAACTGGTGAAAGAGAAATGGCATGGATAGCCGACACTTATGCCAATACTCTTGGTTTCACAAATATTAATGCATTTGCTTGTGTTACTGGCAAGCCGATATTGCAAGGTGGTATCCATGGAAGAACATCAGCAACTGGTCGTGGTATTTACCATGGCATTGATAATTTTGTTAATGAAGCATCCTTTATGTCTCAAGTTGGTCTGTTGCCTGGTCTTCAAAACAAGACCTTTATTGTGCAGGGTTTTGGTAATGTCGGTCTTCACTCTATGAGATATTTGACTAGACATGGAGCAAAATGTGTTGGTGTTTTGGAATATGACTGTGCAATTGTGAATCCTAACGGAATTGACCCTAAAGCGCTTGAAGACTATAAGATTGACAATGGAACAATCAAAGGATTTCCAGGTGCTGAGCCTTATGCAAAAGAAAATATTAGTGATTTGTTAACTGAAAAATGCGATATATTGGTACCAGCTGCAAGTGAAAAACAGATTACTAAACATAATGCTGAAAGAATTCAAGCTAAAGTTATTGCTGAAGGCGCCAATGGTCCGGTTACACCTGAAGCCGATGAAATATTAAAAAAAAGAAACATTCTTGTAATTCCAGACTTATACATCAATGCTGGTGGAGTAACTGTATCATATTTCGAATGGCTTAAAAATTTAAATCATGTCAGTTATGGTCGATTGACTTTCAAATATCAAAAAGATACAAATTATCATTTGTTAGGAAGCGTTCAAGATTCACTTGTCAAACAATTTGGAGGAAAAATTGCTATTGAGCCAAGCACTGAATTTTTGAAAAGAATGGCTGTAAGTATTTAAAAAAAAAATAATAATTTTATAAAAAAAATAATCTCTAAAATAAAGGGTGCCTCTGAAAAAGACATAGTTCACTCAGGTTTAGAATATTCAATGGAGAGATCTGCCAAAGCCATAATGAAAACAGCAATGAAATACAATTTAGGTTTGGACATTCGAACTGCCGCTTACGTAAATGCAATCGAGAAAGTTGTAAAAGTTTATGAGAGTGCTGGATTTACTTTCTAAGTTCATGATAGATAAATTTTAGAGATTAACCTTGAATATCTTGTTATAATTTTATGAGCAAGATTTTTAATAAAAAGTTTTTAGTCACATAGCAAATAAATGAAATTAATGATAAGAATATTTTTATTTTTTTTTTTATATGAAAAAAATATGCAATTATCTAACAATATGTTAAAAACTCATTCTTTGAAAGTATAGAAAGCATAGCTTTTGGATTTTTCACATAAAACTTTAATAATAATAAGCGGAGCAAGGCGATAAGTAGCCTCGTTATATGATAGCTGTCTGGTTTTAATCTTTATAATGATAAAACTATGTTAATTTGAAAAAATTAATAAGTCTTTCTTCATATTTTGTTAAGCTAAAACTAATTTTGTAGCTCTTCTTTGTACTTGTTCTAAGATGTTTTAGTTTCTTTTGCTGCCGCATATTCTAGTTGTGGTCTAACAGACGAAACATACAGCTGTTTGAATGTCCTTAAGGACTAGCATTTGATGGCTTGCTTATAATATTAATTAATTATTTCAAGGTTAATCAACAGTCTCATGCCCATGTCTCATGAGACTGATTAACACTTCATTTATTTAATTGATTATTAAAAAAAGTTTTTATATTAAAAATATAAAAATTTGAAAATTTGAAAATTGTTATCGATTAGTTATTTGAAAAAATTTAACAACAAGCTATTTAAGTTAAATAATTCAAATTTTGAAACAAAATCTGTATAAATTAAATTTATTTTATTAAATATTGAAAGCTTAAAGGTTGACAACTTCAATATTGATCTCTTGATCACAAAGCAATTTATCAATCTTGAGTAAAAATATTCAAAATTTTTTTCTTCACTTTTTGATTTTGCCACTGGTTCAATTAAGTTATTGATGTTCCTTAAAATATAATTTAAATTTCTTGAGTCATTTTTCTTTAATTTCTCTTTTAAATTCACAAGTGAATTGTAATAAAAAAAGACATTTGTAAGAGAAAGTTAGCATTCTTTCAAAAATTCTATGCTGAAATGAATAAAGACCATACATTTCTAAACGGTTATTTATTTCATTAAAGCTGTTCCCTACAAGCTTTACATTTTAAAGTTTTGTGATAGAAATATAATAACTCTTGGCTAATTTATAAATTGCTTTTTTTGAAAAATAGCATAAAAGCGTGGAGCAGTAATCAAAATAAGGGAGGATAAATATCTCATATTAAAAAATTGGACCTTTACTGAAGTAACAAGATAGAATATTCTTTTGATAGAAAATAATTTTCTATTTATCTGCAGTGATAAATTAGATGAATATTTAGTAAAATTAAGATCTTGATCAATTATGAAACCTATGAACAGTGTTCCTTAACAACTAAGATATCTTCATCATCTATTTTAATCTTTTCTGGATACAATTTTTTTCTATTTTCAAAGATCATACAGAAAGTTTTGGACCAGTTTATATCAATTCTTTTAAAAATACACCATTCATTTAAACTTTTCGTTATAAAATTTAATTTTATCAAGGCGGTCTCAAGATTTATATCAGAGATACTTATTGTTGTATCATCTGCAAACATTTTGATACTTGAATTTTTAAGTAAAAATGGAAGATCATTAGCGAAAATAAGAAAAAGCAGTGGACCCAAAGCAGATCCTTGCGGAACATCTAATTTTAGTTTTACAGGTTTAGACATTTCACTGCCAATTCTTACAATCTGAGACCTATTTTCAAAATAGTTCGAAAGAAGACCCAAAGAAGAATTATCAAAACCATAATGGAAGAGTTTTATAAGTAATAAATTTGTATCAATAACGTCAAATGCTTTCTTAAAGTCAATAAACAAAGAGATAGTTGTTAACTTTTTTTCTTTTGCTTTATTTATTTCACTTATATATTCACAGATGACTGTTTAACAAGAATGTCCAGGTCTAAAACCATGTTGTCCATTAAATAAAATCTTATTCAATTCAAAATAGTAAGATATTTGTTTTGCCATTAGCTTTTCAAATTTTTTTGCTATTGCTAAAAGAAGTAAAATTCCACGATAATTGTTTATATCTGACTTTGCTGCTTTATTCTTTAATAATGGATTAAAAATAGCAAGTTTCCAGTAATAAGGTATTTTAAAAAAAAAATAAGCAATTATTATTATATTAAATTATTATATTAAAAAGCACATATAATAACGGAACAAAAAATTCGTTAAGATTTTCAATTATTTTAGTATAGATTCCAACAAATCCAGGAGAGCAAAGTAAAATGTTTTGATCAAATTTCATTATTCAAATATGCTCCTGTTTAAATTTCAAAACTTAATTAACGTAATTGTTAGACATGTCATAAATAAAATTAAGACATGTCTTTTTATATCGAAAACTAGTTTAAAATTTTTAATGCACTTAAATATGTTCAAAAAAAGCTGGATTTTCGAAATTAAGAACATGTCTTAAATCAAAAATTTTTACCAGTGTTCGTTAAAAAAGAACATGTCATTATGGTGCATCATTGACATGTCTTAGAAATCGAGCAATTATGTTATTAAATTTTTTAAATGGATATTAGTTTATAAAAATGCATTGAAATTCATTCGCACATTCAAAATGTATTGATCATATTTGAAAAATGAAATTTGATCAAAACATTTTACTTTGTTTTTATTTAGAAAAAAAAACAAAAAAATTTTTCAAATATTAAATTATACAAATAAAAATTTTCAAAAATTTTTAAATATTTATTCAACTCAAATATTTAAGTATACATTTTAGTCAATTTAAAAATAAGACTTTTGAACAACAAACTTAGCAATTGAAAAATTATCAATGCAATATAATTGCAAAATCTTAATTAATTATTCATCGCTCTTTTTCATTTGTTCCAAACGAGCTTCTAGCCTCTCCAATTGACGTTTTGCTTCACAATTTGGAAAATTGCTTAAATCATAGTATTGAGGTGCAATTTTTAAAAGCCATTCAGGTTTTATATCTGCAATTGTTCTTATATAGTTCTTAGTAGTGAGCACAAACTCGTTATAAATAACCCATTCAGGTTTGTGATCCAAACAAGTGCTTGGATGGAGTTGAACGACTTGGTTGTCTTTAACAGTTAGATAGTGCCCTGTCCTTTCTAAATGGGCAACCTGCATGAAAAATCCAGTCACTAACGCTTTTCGGATATTAAGATAATAATCACGACTTGTAAACTCGGTACTTGTTCTTTTTAAATTGAAACGTTCCATTATTCTGGCTAGTTGCGTTCGTACATTATCAGCGCTTTTAAGAGATCGATAATTTATAAAATTATCATAACACCAAGTCGGATCTTCATGATCTAAAAAAAAAAGCTTTACTAATTCTGTTTTTCTTAAATAACCCGAATTGAATTTTACTTTGTTTGAATGCATGGTAAACATTTAACATTGTTAAATGGTCTCCGTCGATATGTGCGAAACTCATTTTGGCTTCATCTGCTGCTTTTTTGGCTTCTGGTGGCCTAACAAATATTTGCGGAACTTAGAATTAAAAAATTTTTCATTAAAATTTTTAGTTTAAGTCATCAACTAAAAGCCGAAACTAACCTATAATAGCTATTTTTCACCAAAAAAGAAGCATCTTAAGTGTCATGTTTGAAAAAGAGATTTTTTACAAATATATTTAAAATAATTGTGACATCTAACTTGAACTTATTGAATTACTTTTTAAATAAAATCAAAAAAATTCCTAATAATTTTTTTATTATTTTATCTAATTTTTAATTTTAATTAATAATCTGGAAAAATTTTTATAATTTTAATTGAAAAAATTATTTTTTCTAAATTTTTTTATGACTTGACATAAAAATAAAAAAGACTTGTGACTTAAAATCAAGTCTGGATGAAAATTAAAGGAAGTTACTTCTCTTCAAAATGGGAGTCTCATGGTTCACTTTTAATGCGATAGAGAATATGAAATTAAACAACAAAATTAAATTTCTTATAATGTTAAAATACAAAACACTTTGATTTTAGTCTTGGATTCCAGCCCTAGATTGCAACTTTCTTCAAATGAAATAAAATAGCTTTGAAATTTAATGTCTTTCTTAAAAATCTTTGAAAATACTGTGAGAGTGATTGACTTTTCAAAACTAAAAAGATTAATTATCATATTGAAGCGTGAACTTACACAAATCTAGTCAAAAAAAATAATATTCTAATTGAAATATTATTTGAACAATATATACAATTTCAAATTGATTTAATCAAAGTAAAATTTTTTTATCAAATCTCCTAAAAATCTAGTTTGACGATTATAAGATTATAAGAATTTTCAATACTATTATGTTGAATCATAAAATTTTGCGTTTAAAATGATATGTCTAACTCTTTTTTTATTTAATTCTTAAAAATTTTTAAATTCTGGTATTGAAGCTTAGTACTTGCCAATTATTAAATGACCTTTACACATCACAATTGACGATATCTCGTCACTTTAATTTGATTAACAAAGCTAACAGACACCGATCAGTTGTTCCTCTTGATTTGATTGATTTTGATTTATTTAATTCAGATATTGAGATGTGTAACTGTTCTTGAAATTATGATAACAGAAATCAATGGTCAACCAACTCAGTCAGTCGTGAAAAGAGGATGTTTCGATAAAAAGATGATATTGTGTGTTTGGTAGAATTTCCAAGGGGTAATACACTCTGAGCTAGTTCCAGACGATTGTGCTATGAATTCAGAATTTTATTTGAATGTATGCTTCACTTCAAGACAAATTTTTTTCTTTGGTCAACTGAAACAAAGGAAGATAATGCTAGGTCTTCAAGATAAAACTAGAAGAACAGTGGCACATAACGGGTGATGCATAAGTAAATGGACAAAAGTTAAGTTAACTTGCCCGATCATGCAAATGATCAGGGGATCATATATATATTTATTTATAAACTACTAAAAATTAGCTATAATATTGCAAAAAAAAATTTTTA
>PJRA01000353.1:997790-1017156 GCA_016987375.1 Brachionus koreanus | reverse complement strand
AAAGCTGGTCAATGACATGAAAGAAATTAGGTTTTATGCGTTATTGACATTTTTTTATATTTGACTTATGTGTTCGTCAACTTTTTAGAAAAAATGAATTTTTTTTTATGCGTCTATCACTGATTTTATGTATTTTAACGTTCTATGAGAAACGCATTTATCCAATTTATCAGGCCTTCACCAAATCCAAAAAATTTGAGTTTATACAGAAGCTTTCTATGAGAGACTTTATAGAAAGCTTTTGAAAAAACTGTGTAAATGATGTCAAACGGTAAACCATTTGACATTGCTTCAGAAATAAAATCCATGGTTTTCAATAAATTGGTCGGGCATGACTTTTTGGTAAGAAGCCGTGTGGTGAAATATTAAATTGTTTTTAAGCCAATGTTCTAATATTGGTTCTTTTATTAAGAACTCCAAAACTTTGCATACAATACAAGTTAACGATACTGGACGATAATTTTGTGGAGACAGTCTAGAGCCCTCTTTATGTAGAGTTGTTACATTTTCTTGCTTTCAAACTTCTGAAAAACATTAAATTTTATGAATTTTATGAATTTAATGAATCAACTTCATCATTTTTATATCAAAAGTGAAAGTAGGAATCAAGAACATTCATAAAAATGATGAATTTTGTTAATCTTAATTCTTAATATAAAGTTTAACTTTTTTCAAATTTATTCTTCACAATAAGCATTATTTTAATGAATTCTTTAAAGTTTCCTTAAAGAATCTATTTAAAAAATTTTATTTTGACTAAGAACTTGAATATATAAAATAAATAGAATCTAAATTTTATCAAGGTTTGAAAAATGAGAAAAAATTTGAAACATTTGTTAGTCGATACAATTATCTGATTAAAAGCTTCAATGAACTTGGTTACAGAGATGAAGTTCATCCAAATATAAGTGCATATTTAATAATGAAATACGGAGTTTATCCTTGCCTTCCCATTGACTTTCAAATAAATTGTAAAGATATATTTCAATTCGAAATTTTATTTAGAATATTAATCAAGAATTTAAAAAATGATGAAAAAGAATTCATGACTGTAATGTATTTATGTTTATTACTTATGGCATTCGATGATCAGAAACCGATATTTTTTTATGAATAATCAATGATCAGTGATTTGATTTTTTTCATCGAGTAAAAAATTAGCGTATAACTAACTAATTTTGTAAAATTAATGTAAAAGCATCCTCAAAATATAAATTATAAAAAATTTTTCAGCTTACCAAAGTAAAGTTAAATTTTTACTCAAAAGTTTTTATCATTTTATTGTTATTTTAGATTATTTTTGTCAATAAAACTAAAATTCAAACTGTTTGAAAGTATTTCTTAATTTAATTTTTGCTTTTAAATTAATGACTAAAAAATAATTATCTAATCTTTATGTTTGACTTCAGTAAAAGCTGAATTCCTTCATGCAATAAACTACCATCTAAATAAAATCTTTTCATCTGTTTGTTTTACTACAAAGCTTATTAATCTAAAGTCAAAATGCGAAAGCAGTCTTTCTTTAATTGATTAAGACGCTTTTAAAAATATATTTTTAAAGAAAAATAAATAAGACAAAGAGGGAGAGAGAGAATGATTGCCAAGAAGACTGTGAAGTTGGATATATACAGAAACTTTAATATTTAGAAGATTATACAACTTTTTTTTTTTTTTGAAAAATTAATAAAAGTTAAAACTTTGAATCACCATGTTTCTATCAAAAAAGTAATGATCATCAATATAAATTATTAATAGAATCAATTTTAGATTATTCTTTTCCTTGTTTTAATTTAGTTTCAGAAACTAACATTTTTGAATCTAAAATACTACGCCTCCTCTAACATATTTAACTACCTCCTGTAACAAATCGACTTTGTGTTGAGTGAAAAATATGTCAGGGTAGGAATCGTTGGATTTCAAAGTTCGTCAGACTTACGAAAGAGGGAAAAAAGGTTTCAAACCAGTATATATCGAATATTCGATTCCATTATGTGATCAAAAATCTAAGAATTAGAATAGATAACGAAACTTTAAATTAAATTTTGCTACTATAAAAATTTTTCAAGTTGCAACAATGGTCAATACATTTGTAGAAAAGGACAAAATTTATAATATTTGAAAGTTTTTTTATGAAAAAAATGTTAACTGGTGCTGAAGACTTGCTCTTGAAAAAAGGGTTAAAAATTATTATGTGAAAAATCCAAATATTTCAAAGGCCGATGCTGCGAATCAATTTATCCAGGGAGGCATTTGCAAAAAGACGGCATATAACTATATCAATCGAGAGCTAAAAGGCCAAAGCCTACAAATAAAAAAATTCTGGTCGTCCAACATAATGGAGCAACTGGCTAAACTCAAAAATTGACAAACCATAGAAAAGGTGTAAGTCAACGAAAACTTGGAATAAAAATCAGTGTTCATCATTCTTCTAATAGTCGATAATTGACTAAAATGAAAATTTCTTATCGAAAAATAGCGAAATATAATGAAGCCTAGCAACTTAGAGCTCAAAAAAAACTGTTGAAGGCTCGTAAATCGCCTTTATAAAGAGCGAAGCATCGTAATTTTGGACGATGAAAAATATTTTTCTTTGACTGGTGAAATGAGACGATTGAAATGAGACGATTTCTTGAATAGATGAAATGATTTATTATTTACCAAAAGACATTTATCCTCCAAATGTTCCACCAGCAAGGCAAATAGAGGAATGTCTATGAAGTAGGTTGGGAAGCAACAATAGAACAAAAATTAATTCGAGCTTTTTACAATCACTGATGTTGGGTGTTAAGACAAAATTGAGATCAATAGCTGACAATGGTGTGTTGTCTCTAATGTAAAAAATATTTTTTAAAGATAATAAAATAAGGATTGGATAAAAAAAATATTTTTGATTTGGCTCTTTTCATTTTTAAGTTATAAGGGTTTGAATTTTAATAATGCACCACTTGTTACTTTCTCCTTTTTTCTGAACTTTCAAATATTTGAAGGTGCGCAATCTTTAACTCTGTTTAACATATCTTTTTAATTAAACATTAATTTGATTAATACAAAAAAACAAACAACTAAATTAATGAGCCTTGAACAATTTTTTAGTGTTTTCCCAAAACGTTTCAGAACAGATTTTTTTAAAATTTATACTTTTTATCATTCAAATATAATTTAAAACAAAAATAAATATACTTCTAAATATTTTTTTAATTTTAACAAAATAATTTTAAAAAAAAATTTAGATATTATATGAGATGTAAATTTTCAAACTGACTCACATCAAACAAATCTTTTCTCTTCATGAATAATTTTTCTGCTTCCTAAAATAAAAAATGAAAATTAAATTTCTATTTAGATTTAAATCAAAGTTGTTTTTAAGTCACTAGTTATCTAAAAAATTAAGTCATTAATCATGTGACTTAAAAGCAAGTTAAAACTTTGTTAAGTTACTTCTCTATCCTTTATACAAATGATTCGTCCATCAACGGCCGGACAAAGCTTTAACGATTTTTCTTCATAAATTGACATTTTCTCGACATAATCAGATGATTTCTTTAGATCGTTTAAGGCATCTTTCGAAAGACCCAAGGCCTGCTGTAAACTCAATTTTCTTGATTCACGTCTTGGTCTCTGCTTTATTTCATCAAGTCTAATCTCATTTTCGCTTATACTCGGACTTATTGAGCCTTTGTTTAACAAAATCTCGCGAATAATTGAAGCTTTTCTGACTAATGGTACCAAACTAGGCCTTTTTACAGATCCGCATGGCAGAGATTTCAATTTGTCAATTTTGGCAAAATGATTTTCGATGAGAGAAAAAATCAACGGGCCATCTTCATCATCAATCTTACAAAAATCAATTTATCCATTTGTTATTCAAATAAATTTAACTTACCAAACATGTACAATTAGAAAACATTGTATAGCCATCTCTGCCATTTTTCATATAGGCTTTTGTAGCCAATTTATATATCTAAAAATAAAATTTTAAAAAATGCTAGTTAGTAATTACAATTTATTGACATCTTACTCTGTGATATTCAAGGTATTCATTCTGAATTTTAATTATTTTTGGATCAACTCTATGACCTATTGGTTTGGATGGATCAAAAGCAAATTCTATTCCTGCAACTTGAGGAAATCGTCCTTCCAATTTGGGAAACATGGAAACACCGTTTTCAAGAGCAAGATGAATTGTTCTTCCATCACACTCAATCATAACAATCGGATCAGGAAATGGAATTATCTTTTTCAAGTCTCCGACCGTAATAACTCCAGCTGGCGTAATACAGTCACTTCTTAGTGTACCTGAATTTATTATTGCACAGTCAGCATTGATTGACTTGGAAAAAATTTTATCGGTCAAAATTCATAAGTAATAAAACACATACTTCTAGAATAATATCGCACACAAAGTTTCCAAGATTTGATTCGCTTGAACGAACAACGGTAAATCTGCCATCTAAATCCGAATGAATGCTACCAACAATTCGACCTAAATCTTTATCTCCTTGAGTTAGATAGTAATCGACGACCGATTTCAAGTCATCGTCTTCAGGAACTTTGGAATCAATTACATATCTTTCTATTTTAGTCACACATGGCTTATTATTTGATTTTTGCAATCCAATTTCAATTAAAGAAAGTTCTCTAGTTAAAAAAAATAAGAAATACGTTTAATTAAACATTTTAAAGAATATTTTGCATGTGATTTATCTAAAGTTTATATCAACAATGGGTGAAAAAGCAAAAAAGCTATCTAAAATATTCCTCATTTAAATTTTAAGTTGTGTATGTAAATTTTATTTAAAAAGAGGCGTTTGAATTGGTCATCAATTTAACTAGTCAAAACTGGATACTTTAGTAAAAAAAAATTTTTTTCATAATTTCATTTATTAGCACTTTAAAATTTCTAATAGCTGCTTTTTTTGATTTTATGATATTTGGTAACAAAGAACAGAAAATAGTAATATTGCTGCAATTTAAAAACAAAAATTTAAATAGAACTTGAGAATTATAGACCAGTATCCCTCACATCGTTGGTCTGCAAAGTTTTAGAGAGTATAATCAGGCATCAATTTATGTTTTTTCTTCGAGAAATTAATCTCTTTGTTGGAAGCATTTCTTTTCTACAAAAAGAATGTCTAAAGAATCTTCTCGAAACATTGAACATTATAAAGAGTGAGACAGCAAAAGGTAAGTGTGTTGACAAGATACTTCTTAATTTCTCTAAGGTTTTTAATAAAGTACCAAATAAACGCCTTCTACATAAACTCCGAGCTTATGAACTAAGTAAAAAAAAATGATAAAATGGCTTGAAGAGTTTCCATGTAATCGATCTCAGCGTGTAATATTCTGGAATTCTGTATCAGAGTAGTCTGCGGTTCTAAGTGGAGTTTCTCAAGGGTCTGTTCTTGGTCCAATTTTATTCATTCTAAACATACATGACCTATTTAGATGCGACTTGTGAATGGATAGAGATTGAGGTTTGTGTGCTAATAAATGTAAAGTTATGCATTCTGGAAAATTAAACGAGAAGCAAAGAATGAAAAGAGTGGGAATGTAATTGTAGAGGTTACTAGCTGCGAACGAGATTTTGGAGTGATGGTATCATCTGATTTTAAGTGGACTACTCAAGTAAAAAGTGCAAAAACAAAATAAAACTAAATCCTAGGAATGCTTAACACTAGAAGCAGCAAACGAGTAATTTTGACTTAACCCTTATCCGTCGAAAACTGGGTCAAAAATGAATGTCTTGCCATAAACCCAAACAGAAATTACAAATAAATAAAATTGGATCAAAAATGACCCAGCACTACGTTTTTGACGAAAATGGGTCTTTTTTGACCCAATTTTATTTATTTGTAATTTCTGTACCGAGCTATAGCTCCTTCAGATAAAAGAAAATTATTTTTTATTTATATCGTTTTTTTAATAGACAAATCTTATTTGAAATAAATTTGCAGTAGTTTTACTTTTACAAATCAAACAATTAGTTTTCATTTAATTAAATTATTATCCCTTTTTAGAATCTTAAAAAAATCCGCTTTACTTTTCATCCTAATTATGTTGTTGATGATTGAATGATTGTTTTCAAATTAACCAATTTCTCAGAAAAAAAATATTTCTATAAAAATCAATTAAAAATTATTGATTCGCCATTTTTGATGTACCAAAACGAAAATGATAAAAAAAAAGCGAGATAAAAAAAGCTCAACAACTTGTTGCCAATGCGCAAGCTTTGTCTGGAAAGATCATTTAGAAAAAATGAATACTATTATTTGTAAAAATTGTATTTTAAATTAATTTACTTTTATCATTTTTTTATTTTTTTAAACTTGAATTATATTTTTTTCAATAAAAGTATTTTAAACACAAATAATTTTTTTTCTGGGTCAAAAATGACCCATTTTCGTCAACAACGTTATTTTTTCTATTTTCGACGGATAAGGGTTAAAAAAAAAAACAGGAAAAAATGCTTGGTGCTTCTAGTGTTTAGCATTCCTAGGATTAACTTTGTTAAGAAAAACTTTAATATTTTCCTAAATGGAAGATAGTTCTGGGTCAATAGGCCTAACCAACAGCTACCGCTAATCTTTATATTTATTTATGTTTTTCATGTTTTTTATTTTTTCTTTGATTTTTATTCTAAACACATTTAAACAATTTTTGATCCTTTTTTAATAATCGTTAGGCCAAAAAGAAGGACTTTGTTCCATTCTGAGTAGCCTGAGGTTTTCTCTCAAACAAATAAAATATAATAATAATAATAACTAGTGTTAAGCGAATGTTTGTTAGTAGAGATAAGAATTCATGGTCACAATTTTAAGCCTCTATGGTAAAATTTAAGCTAGAGTTTGCAGTGCAAGTGTGATTTTCAAGTAAAAAGATGGAAGTGAATGCATTAGAAAAAGACCAGGATTAGACGTGCCACATAGATACCTTTGGCTTTGAAAGCTATGGACTATGAAATGAGACTGTTGAAGATGGGACTAATAAAACTAAGTGAAGACGAGTGAGATGAGATTTGATTGAAATTTATAAACTAGCAAGTGGATTGGAATTGAGAAACAACTGCCTGACATATTTTAATTTTAAATATAGTGGTGAAAGTTGCCTGATAATGTTATAAAATCCAAATCGACCTAAGTTTTCAAGATGGCGTTGGACAAATTCAATGAATATGGCTTCTTCAGCTCCAAATTGCCAAAAATTAGTAGAAAAAGAGTTTAGCTAGCGAGTTTAACTAGTTCTGTAAATGCATTAGCATACAAAGTTGCATTATTAACATCGCATTCTAAAGGGTTATAAATAATATCTGCTTTATTATACTAAATTTCATTAAACTCTTAACTAATTGCTTTAATTATATCAAATGAATTTGTATTTGGATCGGCTTAGGGTCGAGTTGTTAAAATTAACTGATCACAAAGTAAAAAGAATGAGCAGTGGTTTAAAACAGATCTAATGATTCATGGTAAGAGGAGATGTCAAAAAATTGTTAAGTTTAAAATTAGAGTTAACTCCAAAAATGTTTCAATGTTTGGGTTTATGGCAAGACATTCTTAAATTAGGAAATTTTGGCCATTGCAAAATCTTATTATTTTTTTTAATGTGAAATTCAGACAACAAAATTAAATTTTTAACCTAAAGTCAGTTCCACTTTTTACCACCCATCGATCATTAACCTAGTTATATTTATTAAAATTCGTTTATGAAGAGGTTAATTTAAAATGCTCACTATTTCACAGACATAGTTATGATCATGACCGCCCAAAACCAAATCAATCTCTGGAACTTCTTCAGCTAGCTCCAAGTCATTGGGTAAACGCATGTGTGTCAAGGCAATTACATAATCACAAGCCTTTTAATTTTTTTAAGACACTAAATTTGCAATTATTTTTTAAGTAGATTTGTGAAATTCAGTGCATAAAAAATATACTGAGAAAAAATTAATTTTAATTTCCGAAAGGTTAATAAAATGAAACATTGCCTGCTTCATTAGAGTAATATCCTAACAAAGGCTCAAAAAATGATCATTATTTTTTTTCAAATTATTTGCAATTTTTGAACTGAATTTCACAAGGCTCAAACAAATTTTACAAAATCTATTTTTAGCTCATTTGCCAGTCTATGTCCAGTTATAACATAGTCTTCATAAATTACATCATCAAAATCTATTGTGCTTAATGTTTCCATCCATTCTTGCTCAACTAAACCAATAACACCAATCTAGAATAAATATTTTTAGAAAAAAAAATTAGAAAATAATCAAAAAATATTTCGCTTTCGCTAAAATCAATTCTTATGACATACTCAATTTGAAAAAAACTAAATTACTTTAATGTCATTAAAAATAAGAATATGTTTTTGTTCTGCTGTTGTAAGTGGCTTTTTTGTTTCAGCGTCTAGCACATTACTTATCAGCCATGGAAATGTGGTCTCATTAATCAATTTATCTAATGTTTCTATTCCAAAATCGAAATCATGATTGCCAACGCACGCTATGTCAACATTAAATCTATTCAGTATAGGAACCATTTGTTTTCCTTGTGTTATCATGCTCACTAAAATTAAAAATAAAATAATATATCAAATATGCATATTTAAATCAAAGATAAAATACATGGTGAGGGTGAAAATACATCTCCACTAAACATAACTAAACACGGTGATTGATTTTTAAGCATATTAATTGCAGACAAAAATCTAGCCGCACCTCCTGCGGGTTCCCGTATGCTTGGTTCAATATTGTAAACATCGTTGAAATGAACGATGCGCAAATTTTTGTTTGTTTCTTGACTTTCATCGAGGTGAATTGTTTCTTTTGTTAAATCAGTCAGAGTTATTGGGCGATAACTTTCGGATGTTTCTTCTACTATCTGGTTCAAATTTTCATGGAACATTTTGTATTAAATATACTAGTAGAACAATTTGGCTTTAATCAGTAGAATGGTGTTAAGTTTAGTCCTAAAAAAGTGAATATTTTTTAAATTTGAATCCTGACTTGCTTTCAAACACATGAATTTTGTCTAACAGGATACGAGAAATTTAGATAAAGAGAAAATTTATTCAAAAAACATATTAATAGAAAATAAATAAAAAAACAACAAAACCATTAGCTATATTACTGTAAATAAATGAAATTTTTTAACAATTGCTTAATGATTAAAAAATTGTACAAAGACTAATAAATTACAATACAACTTGAAAAAAAAAGATACTTATTTCAAATTATTTTTTTATTTTAATTAAAATTGATGATAAACTTTAATAGAAAAACTTTTTTCTAATTCGTTTTCTATATTTTTTTTTCTAATTTGGAAATGAACAAAAAATGTGTTTAAATTTAAATAAAAAATAAAAGTCACATTTTTGTTTCAATGAGTTGTAATTACGCAATTTATCTAGTAGGATATTTAAGAAGAAGATTTTTAACTGATTCCATATTTGAAATGAGATACAAAATTCTAACTACTTATTAAATCTTCAAGTTGCTAATGTAAGCTAAAACTTCAAATAAATTATGAAAAATTAATTTCTTTTGATATGAATTTCTTTTAAAAAGAAACGCTTAGATGAAAATAATGCAATTATTTTTTTTCTTTTTCATGCCTTTTTAATTGTTTTATGAAAAAATTTTCTTACAGAATCGTTTGTATTTATTTTGATTAGATTTTTTCGACTTTATATAACCATTGTTACTGCACAAATTTTCTAATAGAAATTATTTTATTTTAATTTTCACTTTTTTCTTACTTTAAAACTCTTTCTCTTTTGAACATTAGTTGCATAAAATAAAAGAAAAATAATTGATTTTTGGTGCAGGTCATTAAGTTTTTTGTTTTTAAAGTAAGAACGCTTTTTTTCTTTTTTAATTTATATAAAAAATATTGTCCAAGAACATTTAGAAAAAATCGAATAAGTTAAGAAAAAATGATTTTGTTATTTTTAAATTTCTGATAATGTTCTTGTTATTGGTTTCCTTAATGGTAACATTGACATTTGAATTAATCATAGACAAGTTATTTGGTTTTCTATTTAGTTTTTAAATATTTAACTTGAGTTAAAGTTAGGATTAGAAATATCTTCAAATTATAATTGAATATTTTGAATCTGTTTTTTTTTAATAATAGTAATAATACAGTATTGTGAAAAAGTAAAGAAACGACTCACATTTTTCTTATTTTTTCGGTTAAATCCCAATCCCTCTAAAAAATCTATAGCTTGGAAACAACTTATAGAAATAATTATAAAATTGACCTCTCGATAAAATTCTGGACAAAACTAATCGCTTTTTTAACCAAAATGTCAATTCAAACTCCCAAACGTAAAAAGGGCAGAATAAAGGCTGTTTTTCTTGGGTTAAATGGAAAATCATAAGAGAAAGAGATAGATTATGATCTAAATAGGGCCAAATCATGCATAAAAACTTTTATTGATCGACATAATCAAACAAATTCATACAACGATCGTCCAAGATCTGGATCTAAGATTTCTATATATCAAAGATAATCGTTAATTAGTCCGTTTGTTAAAATAAACTAGAGCTTAATTGTACCACTATTAAGTATTATATATTTTTTTGTAGCTTAGGCATTATGCTTTTAAACGATATACTTTTATACTTACTTTATATGAAAATTGTTGAAATATTCATCTATTAAAGTTACCATATCCTAAATTTAAAAAAACCTGTAAAAAACTTTTTAACATCAAATTTTTATATATTTTAGGTAATCATTTAATAGCACTATTTTAAAATTATAAGTGTATAACAAATTTAAGTTAATATCTAATTTTGATCAGAAGATATTTAAAAAAAAACATAAGTTTTTTGAAAATAGACTTTTTTTATAAAACCTTAAAATTTTGACATTTTTTAATCATAGCTTCTGAAAAAATTATCATTAAAATAAAATAAATTATGACCCATTTTAATCAGGATAAAATTCTGTACAACATGATATATCATACTAGTATTCCAATTTACTTAACTTTCGAGGACAACTTAGGGTTAGGATATGCGTCCCAACTGGGCGTATGACTTTGAAAAAAAATGAAAAACTAAAAAAATTATTATTATTTTCGAAAGATAGACAAAATTTTGTAATAGACTACAAATTTTCATAATTTTATCTTAATCGGATCATGGTTTTTTTTCAATTTAAAGTTTCGGACAAGCATTATTGGGCACCCGTTATTAAACGAACAAATCAAGGAAGTGGTTCTATTCGAAAATGGTACTGTATGATTTACTTTGGTCTAGGAATTTTTCCTTTATTTGACGAAAGGCTTAATTCTCACAGATATGTTGAAATTTAAGAAATAACTAACTTCCATCGATGGATTTGTCGATAGAAGAAGAAGGCTTCATTTTTCAGCAAGACAATGCTCCTTGTCATCTTGCGAAATTAGTGAAGGAATGGTTCTAAGAGCTAAATATTCAAGCCTTATCTTGACCTACCAATAGTCCAGGCCTGAATTGCATTGTAAATTTATAGAGATGGCTCGATAAAGAGATTGCAAAACAAGAGCCAAGGTCATTAGATGAGCTGAAGGAAATCGTATTAAAAAATCTAAATATTATAGCAAAATGAATTTTAGAAAACTTAGTAGACTCAATTCCAAAACATGTTATTAATTGCATTATTCAATTCGTTTCAAAACTTTTAACAATTTAAAAAATTGAGCAATTTGGATTATCTTTTTCTAATTAAATGATATGACAAACATAAATCAATTTGAATACTATTATAAAAGATTATTTTCTCATTATGATAGACCCAATAACAGAGAACAGAAGAATATAGAATTTGATTTTAAAAGTTATAACAATAGTTTAGATAATCTGGATGAATCACCTATTTATTTCACTATTGAAGAAATTAAAGATGTACTTAAAGAACTTGGTCGTAAGAAAAGTCCAGGTCACGACCTAATCTGCAATGAATTTTTTATAAATGGATCATCAACAAATCTAGTTATTTTACTTAAATGGTTTTTTAATTTTTCTATTAAAATTGGTTATCTCCCAAAAAAATTCAATATTTCTTTATTAAAACCTATTCCAAAAAAAGGATTTTCAAAAGATGTTTTAGATTGGAGACCTATCACGGTGTCTACATGTTTATCAACTATTTTTGAGTCTCTTATCTTGGCCAAGACTAATGTTTTTGATGGCATTCATAGTAATCAATTTGGATACAAAAAAAAGAGCTCATGAAAACATTGCTATTTTTTAGCAAACGAAGTAGTCAACTATTATTGCCAAAGAGGATCTCGTTTAAATCTAATAAGTCTTGATGCCAGTAAAGCGTTTGATAAATTATGGCGTGCTGGGCTTTTCTACAAACTAATTGGAAAAATGAATAATTATTTGTGGAGAATATTATACAGATATTATGAATCATCAAAGTTGGTGAAGAAAAAAGTAATCCTTTCCGAATAACAGAAGGAGTCAAACAAGGAGGAATATTATCCCTGTACTTATTTAATTTTTTCATTGATCAAATGTTATTTGTATGTACTGATTTAAAAGTTGGTGCAAAGATTAAAAATATAAGTCGTTTCTTAACTTTTACACAATTTCGCTGTAATATTTATTTCAGAAAACACCTCATCGCTGATTTAGTAATTTAAAAAATTAAAAAAAGAAAATAAGAATAAAAATAACATATGAAGGACAGTTTATGTGTCTATTTTTACTAAGTCTGCA
Organism: Brachionus koreanus; assembly: GCA_016987375.1. Classification (NCBI taxonomy): domain Eukaryota; kingdom Metazoa; phylum Rotifera; class Eurotatoria; order Ploima; family Brachionidae; genus Brachionus; species Brachionus koreanus. The sequence goes on along the minus strand of PJRA01000353.1, from coordinate 1,004,450 downwards.
TTATTTATAGGAAATTAGTTTGAAATCAAATGATTTGTATTAAAATATTTTGAAATTAAATTATATAAGGAAAAAATAAATTTTTTTTTTATTTTAAAAATAAAATATTATCTCAATAAAAATTGTAATTATTTAGTTTTGTGTTTCGTTTGTTTCTTTTAAGCTAGATTTTTCGTTTAAATATGGTTCGAGTTCCTGAAATTAAATTTAAAATATTAAAAAATTCTGAATAGAAAACGAATAGCTCTTACTTTGTCATTTTGTATTTGAATCGATCTATTTTCGCAATCAGGCGCCAAATCCAGAGATTTTTGTTCAAAATTAGCTAAACTAGCTCTGAATTTATCACTTGATTTAATTGCTTTTCTATCTTTGTATAATAGAACTTTTCTTTGTTTCAAAGTTTGAAGAACAAAATTAGCTACGAATCGGAATGATAAATGACTTCTTTCATTGGAAGGAATTGATTTTTTAGGTAAAACATCATGGTCTTGTTTACATTTTTTTATCAAGTTATTTATCTTTACTTTAGGTACAATCTGGGGCCTGTGCAAATTATTTACTTTGGAACTTTTGATCAAATTGATAGCTTTAAAATAATTTTCCACTAGCGTATAAAGGAAAGGTATATTTTCAGAACTCACAGCAATCTCAGCCTCTTTGAGTATAGGTTCAACGTTCTTCAAGAAGCTATTAGTTGCTAGCCTATAAACTTTATCAGGAATTAAAAATTCATCTTGTATTTTAATAACTTCAGGATTGACTCTTTGTCCGGGAGGATTCGAAATACAATATGTAAAAAAAAGACCTGATACTTGAGGAAATCGTCCGCCTTTAAGCTCATATTTAGATAGACAACTTTCGAGCAGCTCATGCAGTTCTTGTCCACTAAGATTTACAATTACCAATTCACAATCAAATGGCAGAATGCTTCTCAGATCTCGTCTGGTAAACGGTCCAGCTTCATGTATTCTATCGCTGCGCAGCGATCCTCCATTTAAAATCGCACAATCAGCTTCTATCGAGCTCATTATAATATCACACAAGAAATTTCCTAAGTTAGTCTCTCGAGTACGAACTGAATCATGCAAGCCATCTAATGATTTATTTATGATTCCAAGCTCTTCATCCAGTTTTTTATCTGCCTCGACTAAAATATGTTCAAATGAGTAGATTTAAATTTCTAAATAAACTACTTAATAAATGGCATTCTCAATTTTCATTTATTTTTTTACGATTTGTATGATTTAGAATCAAATCAGTCTCATTTTTTTCAAAGGCGAAAATATAAATAAAATGAGAAAGCAGTCATTTTAAAGCAAGATTTCTTAGGTTCAAAAATTTGCAAAATTTTACGATATTCATTCAATTAAGGAAAATGATCTAATATATTAACAAGTTTTAATAATAATGCTCAAAAAATATTTTAAATAGTATTTTTTATAATTTCTTCAGAAAAAAATTTTTTTTTCTGATTAATTTTTAACTTAATTTTCAATACACTTACACTTAAAATATATTTTTGAGCATCGTCTTAAACTTAATGTTTTAATTTAAACATTATTAAATATTTTCTAATGACTTTAAATTGACTTCATAATTAACTTTGGTACAAGTATAATTAAAAATATTGAAACCTAAGTGTTTATTAGTAATTTCTTTAGTTTCTTTATCCTCTGGAATTTTTGAATCAATCACAATTTTTTTAATACTCTTCACTGATGTTTTGTCATTTATTTCTAGCTCTATAACTGAAAATTCTTTAAAGTCACATCCACTTTTAATTATCCAGCAATTTTTGATCTAATAAATATTTTTTAAAAAATATTAGTTTTTATAATTATATGTTAAATAATAGCAGATGATGCATAAGTAAATAGACAAAAGTTTAGTTTAGTATCCCAAATATATATTTAAAAACTACAAAGCATTAGTAATAATATTGAAAAATTTTTTTTTTTAAAATGGGACTTTTCAAAAAGAAGATTTGGTTCGGATTGCCATACTGATCAAGAAATGTCCAAGAACTTTTTCGACGATCAAAGTTGGTTGCCATCAATTCCGATATCTATATCGACAAATGCTTGAATTAATGACTTCTTCCATTCATATATAAATATCACCAATACTCTAACTAAATTATTTAGCCTGACATAGTACCTGCTTACTATTCAATCGACTGTGCTAGATGTATGGCTGAAAACGTAAATTTTGTGGCCCAAGACATCAACCCGCCAAATTTTCCTCAAGCGCGTCCAATTGAAAATTCTCGGGGTTGATTAAAGAATTGGACTTAAATTTTGTGAAATCGCTAATAGCCGGTGTCAAAGCAAAGCTCAGAAAAATCGGCCATAATGGAGTTTTTACTTTATTTAAAAATCTTAGTTCTATTAAAAAATAAATTCTTTAGCCTATACAGAAAATTATCTTTAATTTTTGAGATATTCGCTTTTAATTTTTGTCCATTTAGTTACAGTGGCGTAGCCAGGTTTTTTCAGATGGAGGGCCTCGCTGGCTGAATCAATTCAATTTTTTGAATGGGAGGGCTTAAGCCCCCGCTGGCTCCCCTCTGGCTACGCCACTGTTTAGTTATGCCTCACCCTTTAGTTTTACTTTTTTTATTTCATAATCATGGTCATGTCCACCAAGAATTAAATCAATTTCAGGTACTTTTTCTGCTAATTTAATGTCATTTTTCCATCTCATATGTGTCAAAGCTTATTGTCAAAATTTTATCGATTTACTATGAATAAATTCTGTTATACTCACCGATTACAATGTCACATTTCTTAGATAAAATTAAATTAAAGATAAAATTAATTTTTTAAAAATTTTTTAAATATTTTTACTTCTCGTCTTTTGAGTGTAGTTGCTAATTTTCTTGAAATATGAACATATGATTCAAAAATTAGATCATCGAAACTAACAGCTGATAGAGAACAAATCCATTCTTTTTCAGCTAAACCAATTACGCCTATCTGAAATGGACTCAAAATTTTCAAAACTATTATTAAAAAAAAGCTTACTTTTAAATTATTGACATTGATAATAGTTTGTGTCTTTAGATTTAAAAATGGTTCCATTGTTTCTGGATCATAAATATTTGACAAAATCCAAGGAAAGTTTGAAAGGTCGACTAAGTTTTTAAAAACATCTATGCCCATATCTTAAATAAAGATTAATTAAGTTTAAATAAATTTGATCAGCTGTAAATGAAACAATAATTTAGTATGTTTCTTTTTCATACAAATCAAATGAGCAGAAGTAAATTAAGTTAATTGAAAATCCATAAAAAAGGTATCTTTATTTTCTTTAAACAAGGAATCTCTTATTTTTAAACTAATAAAGAGATAGAAAAAAAATCATTTTTTGAGCGGATTTTGTTTTATCTTTTCTACCATTTGTTACAGACATTTTATACAAAAGAAGAGCAAATAGTGTGCAAAATATGGCATAGAAAGCATAAAGAACATAAAACTAAGTGTAATCTTGTGTTTTTGTAAAAAGATATAATTTGAGTTTGAAACAAAGAACATGAAACACCCCGAAATTGATTGTTTTTTAAGAAATCTAACAAATATCATGGAATTAAAATAGACTTTAAAATACATAAAATCACCAAATTTTATTTAATTTTATTTTTTTTGAAAATTGTGATTTTATGTATTTTTAAAGTCTATTTTAATTCCATGATATTTGTAGGATTAATTTCTTAAAAAACAATTAATTTTGGGACGGTTCATGTTCTTTTTGGTATTTTTTTTTTAAATTTACCGAATTCATGATTTCCAACAACTGCTGCATCTATTTTAAATCTATTTAGGCATTCAACCATTTGAGTTCCTTTAGAAAAAAGACTTACTAAAATTAAAATTATTAGGAATTTATTATAATTATTGATTGAAATGCGAATTGTTACATGTGCTTGGACTAAATGCATCACCCGAAAAAAATAGCAAGTTCTCTTTGTTTTGAAAAAAATTTAAAGCTGTTTTAAATCTAGCAGCACCAGCACACGGTTCTGCCTCAAAACCTTCTATGTTGTAAACATCATTGAAGTGGATTATTCTAAGGCTTTTAGAACTAGGATTAGCCGGTATTGAATCCTGAAAAATTTGAATTTGGTTTTCAACGTTAACCATTGTTCTGAAATAAAGACTAAAAATAAAACTATTAATCTAGAAAAAAAACTTAACCATCCATTTTAAATAAAGATAAAATTTTAAATTTTTTTTTTTAATTAATCAAAATTCTTATTTTATTACATCTATGTAAAAATTAAGTTAAGAAATAAAAATTAAAACGTCTTAAACGTTTAAAATTTATTCAATTATCACTAAAAAGGTTGAAATTGTAGACAGTTTAGAATTTTTTTTTTTTTTTTTTTAATTTTTAAGAACATTACCATGGTAATAAAAGCTAAAGATTAGAGAAAAAAATTTTCTTAATTATAATAAAATAACATTTTAACATCATGATTTATGTACTTTGCATTAATACAATTAGGCAATGTATTATTTTATTAATTAGATTTTAAATAATGGTATCTAATGGTAAAAAACAGAAATCTAGAATAATTTTCATAAAAAATAATTTTCTTCAAAAAGTATAAAATTTACTATTTATTTATTTAAGAAGGGTCAGACTGTAAAACGGAGAAGTATGTGTTTTAGTGACACAAGCACAGGGTTGAAGGTTAAGAAATATGAATCCCTGCAGTATGGAATTCATGGTTAAAGCATTAAAATTAAAAAAGGCTCATTAAAATTAAGTACAACATTTTTAAATAAGATATCATAAATTTCAAAAAAAAAATGGAAAAAAAATGGTTTCTGCTAAATTTGCAGAGTTTTACCAGAATGTTCTTAATAATGTAAGTTTGAATGTTGCATCATGATGCATTTACAGAAGTTAATTTTGATCTTTAAACAAAAATTATTAGAATTTTTAACATTGTGTTATGCTCTATTATTCTAAATTTCACAAAACTAAAAAAATCAAAACATTTTCAACCCAAGTTTAATAGAAAAGACACAAAAATAAACAATTTAAATTTTTTACCTAATTTTTTGTTTTAAAAATTTATTTAAAACAAAATTTTATTTATTTAATTTATGAAAAAAAAATTCTTACTACATATATTTGGATTCAATTTAGTGTTAGTGTTTGTTTTTATGGATTTTTTAAAAAATGTGTGCATTTATTTTTGGCATCAATTAAGAATAATTTTCATAGGCGATTAATTTGATGCAGTAATCTCTGAAAAGAGATAAGTACTCCTATGCTCAATAAGAAGCAAATAAGGATAAAATAAGTTAAAACTCTTCTTATAAATTTTATTTATCAAATTTTGCAATTTTCTAAAACGAACCTTAAACAAATAAAAAATTTTAAAAATGCCTGCAAATAAATGAAAATAATTAAGTTTAGAATTTTTGCCGTTTCATTAAACATTTTAAGAAATTTTTTTCGAAATATCAAAATTTCTTTTGGGTTATTTAGGCACAAAAAAAAACTGAAATTGATCAATATTAATGAAATTTCAAACCTTAAAAAATACATTTTTTACCTGTATAAAGAAAAATAAAAAATGAAAAATTGTTTTTTTCATTTTTTGAATTTTTTTTTTAATTAGAGTTAACATGCTAAGAGTAACGAAAAAAGTTATGAATTTCTTACAGTCAAACCTCGTTATAATGGATCGCTCCGGTCCAAAAAAAACGTGTTCGTTATAACAAGGTTTGACGGCAGAAATTTCATAACTTGCTTAGTTATTTCTAGCATGTAAATGAATGGGAAAAAAACAAAAAATTTTTTTTAAATTGAAAAATTTTTAAATAGAAAAGAATTTAATTTTATCAAAACAAGAAAAAATATTTATTAAAAATGAAAACAAATAATAAATAAATAATAAATCAATAAAAATGAATGGAGTCAAATAATGAATAGTTTGAAAACGTTGAGTCAAAGTTTAGCGATTTAGGTCGATCAAGCGTTAATTACTACGCATTTTTTGTTTTACAGTTAATCATCTTAATTTGATTTAGCTTTGTATTGCAACTTTCTTTAATTTCGTCAACTAGTAACTTAAAATTTAGTTTAGAATCAAATTTGATTCTAAGAAACATCTGGACACTACGGAACACGACTTTTCAACAGATATCTTCATTTTCCAATTAATTAGCCATTGTTCTAGTTCATTGGTTCTAGTTCATTGTTCTAGTTAATTAGCCATCATTCAAAATCATTTACATAGTAACAAAATATTGGCACAAAATCAGCACGGATTTGTAAAAAATAAATCTTGCACTACCAACCTACTTGAAACAATGGACTTTTTAACATACAAGACATCAATTAAACAGCCAGTTGACATTATATTCTTGGATTTTGCTAAAGCATTTGATACTGTGCCACACAAAAGATTACTTTTCAGGCTAGAACTATATGGTATTACTGGTTTGACATTAAGGTGGATTAAGTCGTTTTTAGAAAATAGAAAACAAAGAGTTGTATTGGAAAACAATGTTTCAGATTGGGCAGATGTAACGAGTGGTGTACCACAGGGTTCTGTTTTAGGACCGACTTTATTTAATATATTTATTAATGATTTAAGTAAGGACTTGTCAAGTGAATGCGAAAAATATGCCGATGATACAA
>PJRA01000353.1:986588-997163 GCA_016987375.1 Brachionus koreanus | reverse complement strand
ATAGTCAATATCTGGAACAAATTACCATGTGAAGTAAAAAACGCAGAATTACTTAACTCATTCAAAAACGCTATTGATAAAAATAATGTTTTAACTGCCTTAGCTAATATTAATTAGCAACGTGTTTTCAATGACACTGCAGTTCATCTATCTATCTATCTATTGGTGTATTTATTTATCTTATCAAAAATTATATTGATTTTTTGTTGGACAATATAGATAACAGATGGCTTACCCACTATTGTCTCTACTCAAATGAATCTAGCTGTGACAAGCAGCTAATAAAAGATCGAAAATAAGACCTTTTAATGAAGTTGACAAATCACCACAATTCAAATAGGCATCAGATAAAATTCTTAGAACTAAAGTTTTCAAACTGGAACTAGAGAATCAAATCCAAAAAGCTTGAGTTGACAAATAAACTCAACGATCTCGTCAACAGAGTTCTTACTATATGAAAATGTGAATCCACTCAGGAACTAGACATTATATCCGACTCACATACTAACAAGAATATGTGTTGGAAAACTGCTGTCATTAAATCAATAAAAGGTAAAACTGAAAAAACAAAAATACCTTAATGTACAGTACCATAAAAAAGTTGACAAAATATATGATGTTTTTGGGAACCAAAATCAAAATCAAAAGCTAAATTAGATTCAAAAACAAGTTAAATGACGAAAACAAAATTGCACCAATCTTAGTTAGACTTGACTAGGAAGGAGACAGAAATCAAATTTTGAAAAAAGCAAAAAAGCTTCACAATTGAGTCGAAAATTCAATATCTACATAAATCCATATCTCACCGATGCTGAGCGGGTTTTATATAAGAATCATATAAGACATGGACGAGATAAATTAAATCAGAATGAAAAATGCTATTAATCTGGCTTTAAGTGGTTTAGGTTTATTAGAGATTAAAATATTTTTTGTTTGAAAATAATACATGAAAACAGAGAAAAACGTCCTCAAAATATTAAAAATAATTATATTGATGTTTCATACAATTTTCTAGAGACATTAGATCATGTCTCATTTAAGTTCTCAGTGGAATATTACGCGAGAAAATACGGTAGATATTATAGAAAAAGATAAAAATTTCAATCTTACAACACCGCGGTGCCAGGAAATTATATTAATTAAAACTAAAGACCATAGCAAGACTGTTCGCTTTTGGCTTGACATCATATGTCGTTAATGGTGTTCAATACCTTATCTCATATTATTCAAAATAGGTAGTGATGTTGGTTAACCAACGCTTGGTCTACCAAATTTTCCAACTTTGGCTAACCCAAATCAGGTTAGCCAATTTTTGGTCGACCCAATTTTGGTTAGCCAATTTTTAGTCGACCCAATTTTGGTTAGCCAATTTATAGGCGACCAAATTTTGGTTAACTAATATTTGGTTCTTAATTTGGGCTCCCAAAAAAAATAAATTAAAATTGAATAATCATTGAAAATAGCACAAAATTAAAAAATTCATTGTTTCTAAGCTATTTTATTTTTGAAATTATATTAAAAATTATTTTTTTAACTCTAAAAATATTAGTTTAACAATAAATTGAAAAATGTATTTAATTTAAAAAAAATCAAGTATTAAAAATCTATTTTCAATATTTATGAGTCAAATTAACTATAAATTTTGGTCTAATCTAAGATAGGTTTGTTTTCGTAAATAAACATCATTTTTTCGAAATTTGTTTTTGATTACAAATTAAAGTCTTAAAATTCTATTTTAAATTTTGATCTCAAAATTTGTTTAGATAATTAAATTTAGGTAAAAATTTGGTCGACCAAAATAGTCGACTTTGGTTAGCCAAGAACTGGTTAACCAAAAACTGTTTAGCCAAAAATTGATTAGCCAAAAACTGTTAAACCAAAAATTGGTTTACCAAAAACTGATTAACCAAAAACTGTTAAACCAAAAACTGGTTAACCAGCTAACCAAGCTTAACCAACATCACTAAAAATAGAAAGGTTTAGTTATAATTTAAAAAAAACCTTAAGTCTTTGTTAAATAAAATTTTTTTTTATGAAAAAATTAATTTTGTGCCATTTTTAATTCTACAACCGTTATTTTTTTTTACAAAATTTGATGATAAAAGAAAGAGTTGTTGCAGAGGACTTACAGAGCTAATCTAGATGTAGTCTCTCTATGGTAAAATTTTTAAAATCTTTTTTTCACTATTTATTTTTAAAAAATATCTTTAATTAGTATAAAAAATTTCAAAATTAAATCTAATTTTTTTCACTCTCTTCCACTGATCACTATTTTAATCGTTTTTAAGTTGAAATTCGTTCAATAATTGTTCAAAATGCTTAAGTTAAATTAGCTTAATTTTTTTTCTGAAATATTGTTTAAAAATTTTTACCTCATTATCTCGAATGCAAATGATTCGGCCTTCTACTTTTGGTGCTAAATTCATTGATAAATTTTCATATTCAGCAATTTTTTCTTGAAATTTATTTGTTTCTTTGATTCGTTTGCGTTCTAAATGGGATAGAACTTTTTGTTTATGAGAAAGAACTTTAGTTACGAGCATTGCGGCCCCAGAAAAGTTCAACTTTTGTGCAGGCTCTTCAACTTGTGCTTTACAACAAGATGAATCAGATTGGTTTATTTTAAGCATTAATTTGTTAATTACAAACAAGGGAACAATGCTAGAACGAAACTTTTTCTGATTTGGATTTTTTTTCAAACAGTTTACAGTTTTAAAGTGGTTTTCAACCAAATTGCATAAAACTGGTATATTCTCTTCATCAATCTTTAAATATTCAAATAAAATTTTAAATGAGAAAAATTTATAAATTATTATTACCAAAACTGGACAATCTAATAAACAATCAAAACCGTCTTTGCCTTGTTTTAAGTAAACTTTAGTAGCCATAGAATAACTTCTCTCTAGATCTAAAAGTTCATCTTGAACTATTACCAGTCGTGGATCGATTCTACTTCCAGAAGGCTTAGATGGATCAAAAGCAAATTTCAGGCCCGATACTTGCAAAAATCTGCCCTCATGCTTTGGATATTGTGAAACTCCATTTTCTAGTGCTTGCAATAATTTGCTACCTTTAACAAAAAAGATTAATTTCTGAATAAAATTTCTAACAAAATTTCTACCGGTAACCGATATTACAACATTTTCATCCAAATATGGCAAAATTTTCTTCAAATCCCTAATTCTGAATTCACCTTTTGGATGCAATAAGTCAGATCGCAGGGTTCCTGAGTTCAAAATTGCACAATCCGCATTAACAGCTTCAAGCACTATGTCAGTTATGAAATTTCCGAGATTAGTCTCTTGGGTTCTAACATAGGAAAATCGGCCCTCCAATTCCACATTCATAAAACCCAAAACTTGATCCAGTTCCTTATTCACATCAGCTAAAAATTAATTTTTATATAAATAAAAATATTTTTATTTTTAATCAAAAAATCCTAAAAATTTATTTCTTCTTTTGTATAAAAAGTTGAAGACATACCTAAAATAAAATACGAATAGTTATAAAAAATGAAAACTAATTATTTGAAGTCATCATTTAGATGTTTAGCAAAGCAGTGACTTACTAAAAATTTTTAATTTTCAATAAAAAAATAAATGAAAATATAATCTATTGCAGAAAATAAGCTTTAATTCAATTGATAGAGATTTTCCCAATTAATTAAAATTGAAACTTCATAAAAGTAATTGTTATCTCGGTTAAAGTTTAAGAATTTTGATTATATAATGGTTGGCCGATAAAGATTAACACTAGAACGCCCAAGAGGTTTTTTAGACCTCTTTTTGAAAAATTAAAACTTCGATTTTATCACATATAAATAAAATTTTAAAAAATTATCTTTATAAGCTAAAAATCTTGATTGTAATTTTTTAGAAAATTAATAAATTTTCAAAAAAAATGTTTAATTTATCTTTATAACTTTATATTAAATTTTTATGAGAAATCAGCCGGGCTTTCTAGTGTTAGCAAAACATAAAAAATATGAATTTAAACAAAAAACACGCAACATAAACTAAAATTTTAAATTTTGAATTCTCAAAAAAATTAATCAAAACATAAAAATGATTATTTATTTTTGTGAACTGTTATTGAAGCATAAAACTAAATATATAGTTTCGTAATCATTGAATAAACTTAAAAAGTGATTAAATTATTATGTGAAAAATTCTAATGAACTTAAAATAAAGCCCAAAATTTTTCTTTTTCTTTAGATAAATGAGACAAAAATTCGAATGGATTTTAATGACCAAAGCTTATTGTAATGTGGAAATTGAATATTTTTTCAAGTTGTATCCAAAAGCAGCATCTGTTCACCGGAATTTAAACAGCTGTTCTATCTTAAACTTGATTTTTGTTTTAGAATAGTGTTTATGTTTTGTTAACATTTTTATGTTTCTTTAATCTTTACCCAAATAATGCCTTAAAATTAGATTAATCTTTAAATATTACCTAAATAAGAATCAACAATTGACTTAATTTCCAGATTTTCGTCTACTTTTGAATCAATTATATATTTTTCAATTTTGTTAACACTTTTAATGCTGTCAGCCACATCCAATTCAATCAATGAAAACTCACGAAAATCAGTGCCTGATTTAACAACCCATTTTTCATTTATCTAAATATTTTTCATTAATTTCTAATGATCCAAAATTTGAATACAAAATAAAATACTTGTTTTACTACATAGTCATGATCATGACCACCAAGAAATAAATCTATTTCAGGCACACTTTCGGCCAGAATTTTATCGTTTGCCCATCTCATATGGGTTAATGCAATTACTAAATCACATCCCTTAGAATTAGTTTTAAAAATCTTCTCTAGCAAAATAAATTCTCGTTACATCATTATTTTTGAGTTCTTGACATAGTCTCTTTCCAACATCAATATAAGATTCATATAATATGTCATCAGAGTCAATACATGATAGCGTTGTGATCCATTCGAATTCAACTAAACCAATTAGACCAATTTTGATACCATCTCTTTCGATAATGTACTTGTCCTGCACATTTCCTAAAGGTTTTTTTGTATCTGCATCAAAAACATTGCTAATCAACCAAGGAAAGTTACAATTGTTTATATGATCAATTAGAACATCAAGACCAAAATCTTAAGATTTCTTTAAATAAACTATATTTTGTTTAGTTAAAATATTTTTTTACCAAAATCATGATTTCCCAAACAAGCGCAGTCTATATGAAGTTTATTAAGTATCTCTATCATTTGACGACCTTTAACTAACATGCTTACTAATAGTATAAAAGTTAAAAAAATTTTATTGTAGACTAATATTTAAATTACTTGAAGAAGGACTTAAAGCATCTCCTGAAAATAAAACTAATGTAGGCGCTTTTTTAATTACATTTTCAAGAGCTGTTAAAAATCTAGCAGCTCCCCCAACAGGATCTAAGTCAGATCCTTCAATGTTATAAACATCGTTAAAGTGAATAATATTCAATGTGCGATTAACATCAATAAGAGCATTTTTTTCATAAATAATTTCTATATTTGCAGTCATCAAAAAAATTTCCTAAAAAATACTTTTTTTTTCAAATAAAATAAAGTTGTAAAATCTAATAAAAAGAAACCAAAAAATTACTTTTTATATGTTAATTTGACTTATAATAGCTACCTAAATATGCATATTTTTAATAAAGATTTTTGACGGATGAATTGCATAGCTTATGGTTTTACAATATAGGTTCAAATTATAATTTTTTTAAAGCTCCTTTGTTTGAAATATTTGCATAATATATTTTAATGATTTCGATATTTTCTTAAATTTTGATCTATCAAAATAGTGTAAATTAAGGCGCATATATTTTTAGATATGAAATTCTTAAATTGATAATTTAATTGTAAACTTAAATCAAAATAAAACAAATGCTAAATAAAATATGAAAAGAAAGTGAAAAAACAAATAAAAATATTGTTTATTTGCTGAAAGAAGATTAAAAATTCATTTAGGCTATTGTAAGAGCTTTGTTTTGCCTGTCAATATTCCAAACCATCACATCAAATGAAAAAAATTTTATAAAAAAATTTATTAGAAAAACTTTTATGAACGCTTAAAAATTCAAAAAGATTTTTTTTACTGAAAGGTTAAGACTTGGAAATATAAAAAAAAATAATAATGATGTTTTTGGAACTTCTAGTTTTTTCAAAAAACCTAGGTAATATTTTAGAATATTAAAAATAAAAAAAAAAAACTAGAAAATTTCTTATTTTAATAAACTAAATATAAAAAATTCATTTATTTCTCCTAAAGACTTTTTTTGATAAATTAATTAAAGACATAAAATACATAGAGATCATTCTATTAATTTAAAAAAAAAAATAAAAATGACATTTTTAATTATTAATTTCTTTCATGTTTGTTCGGTATAATTATCTTAAAATTCAATTAACTTTTTATTGAAAAGAAAATTTTTGATGCTTTTTAGTAAAAAATAGAAAATATGCTTTATCTTACCTTATCTTGCTCTAATAATAATAATTACAAGCAACTAAGTGACGAAGCTAATAACCACACGTAAGAAACTAAGAACGAACAAATTTGAGCCTATGGTCAGTCGTGCGATTTTAAGTACAACGTTCTATTGTCTCTTAACTTTAAATTCAAATGTGTAAAGTTTATTAAAATTGTGAACTTTTGATAATTTGAGTCAAATTATTATCTCAATGACTATAATTTCCAAATGACTTTTCACAAGTCACAAGGATAAACTTTAAAAAATGTAATAATTGAAAAAAATTGAAAAGAAATTAAGGAAATTTGAAAATTTCCAACTTTTTTAGCTTTGTCAAGATTAAAAGATATAAAAGAATTTTTAATAAAGGAGTTTTCAAAAATTGTTACATTTAAACAACTAAATTTATAAGTTAATATATCTCCTTTTGATTTCTATTTTAAATTGGCGGATTCTATAATTTTTTCTTTTCATCTAATTCATGTTTTTTTGTTTTGGATAAGTAACTATAATAATTGAAGGGTCTTGCCTGTTATGTGACCAAGGGGGTCATGTAATATGTGACCTGATCACTTATGTCAGTTTGGTGACCGGATATTTTTTTTTCGGGTCACACATTATATGACCATAATTTTCTTTCTTATTTTTTTTAATTTAAACCAAAATATTTTGGAGACCCATGTTATTATTTGCTTAAAAATTAAAAAAATTACAGAATTAGTGTTTATTTAAGTTAATATCTAAGTAAATAAAAGAATAATCCTAAATTGTATTAATCAGTGCATTCTTGACTTATCTAAATTAGCACCCCTAACATTTTTAAAAAATCTGCCACTTCATGGGCATTTTGCGAAATTAGAGAAAGTTTTTCTTTTACACTATTAATTTGGAAGCTTTCAAATTCAGAACAAACATTGATAATATTATCTTTTTCTTGATCATTTTCAGAATCTAATTCATTCGAATTATCTTTTAATGTCAAAGAATCAGTTTTTGGTAAAGTTTCTTCGTCACTATCATCATGTCGAATCTCTTCAACTAATGCAATTTCATCACCTTGTTCATCTGAACCTATTTCAGATTCAGATTCATACTGAGAACCGTTTAGTGATCCAAATAATGATTCAGCATCAATCGAGTCTTCATCTTTATCATCATCTTTATCAATTAAGTCTTACTCTCAAGCAAAACTCAAAAAAACAAAATTAACGCTTCGTTACTCGCAATATTTAAGGCTCTGCCGCACATATCTTAATAAAATAGCAATGATGTGGGTTGACCAAATGAAGTGAGGTTTAAAGCTCACTGTAATGGCTTTCTAAATTAAGTTTGTGAATTTAATTGTAAAGTTTTGTTTTTAAAACTATTAATATATTTTGAATTTACAACATCACTTGGCAGAAGGTTCCAAAATGCTGACACTCTGTTTATAAAAAAGTTGTGAAGTTGACCGCAATTTTTAACCAGATGTTGTTCTACTAAAATTTCATGTTATTAAGTTTTGCTATTTTAATCTATTCGTGTATTCTAACCGATTAATACTTGGTATAAGCTTTGTAGTTCGTCTTTGTACTGATTCAATTGCATTCATTTCTTCCAGTGTGGTCTCCAAAGGACTACTTCATACTCATGAAGAGGACATCCAAAGGCTTTGTTTAACTTACAAATAGAGTCTTCATTTAAAAATTTAAATATAGCTTAATCTTCTGTTATTAAATTTTTTTTGTTTATAATTTTTTTTATAATTCTACGTTCTGGAAAGTTCAAAGATTTCTTTAAGAAATAATCTTCGAACTTGATTGATCAATAATTTTTTACTTGTCATAATTTTTCAAAATAAACTTCACATTTCTCTCAATATCTGTGGACAGAGTAACCTTTCTTATCGAAGTATTACCCTTTTTTTTTTAAAGTTTGAAATCAACTCTTTTAATTTTATTGAACCTCTTTCTTAATTCTAGTTACATTTATATATTCTTCTATTTCACTAATTAATTGTTCTAAGCGGTCTTGTTCGCAGTTAAAAAAAATTTTGGCCACATCAAAGACCGCTTGTACGGTTACCAACAATACTTTCCAGGATCATTGATATATAAGCATTATGCAAACTCCATGAATAGCTTGTCACTGAATGCTATTAATACGAAAACAATGAATTTTTTCAAAGTGATCATTACAAAGAAGCCCTTGAGTGTTAGTTAAGATTTAAATATCTTTATTTCAGATAGTATAATTATAATCTAAATAGGTTTATTAAATTATAGAAATTTTGTGAAGTTTATATAATGCGATCTTAATTAAAAATCTAAATTATTTTTTTAACATTAATTGCTAATGTGAAGTTCTATAGAACTACAACTTATAAAAAATATTCTAATTTAATAAAACATATTAAAACATAAATAAAAATTATAATCCTATTTTTTAACTATATTTTATAGTTTGATTTTTTTGACTAAAATATATAAAACTTAATTTTTAGCAACATCTTTTACAGCTTCGGCTCGTACTAAATTTTTATAAGTAAATAATAATTGTAAAACTAGTGTTAGATGATTGATAGGACTTTTTCAAAACAAACAAAATATGTGTTGACACATTTTTTGTATTGTATTAATATATATATAAGCTAGTGACGAGGAAAAACCTATATTCTATGAACAGCTACAACGAATTATAGATAGAGTGCCTCGACATGATGTCATGATTGTCATGGGAGACATGAACGCGAAAGTTGGAAGTGATAATTATGGATTTGAGAAATACATGGGCATTCACGGTTATGGAGAGAAAAATAACAATCGTGAAAGATTGGTTGATTTTTGCATGACAAATAACCTCAGTATAGGTGGAACAATGTTTCAGCACAAAAATATACACAAATTTACATGGAAATCACCAGATAAGAAAACTTTAAATCAAATTGATCATAAAATGATAAATGAGAGATGGAGGTCTTCCTTAAATGACACAAAAGTCTTTAGAGGTGCCGAAATATATAGTGATCACTATCTGGTTGGTGCATGTATAAAGCTGAAACTAAGTAAAACCTATCAGAGAAATGCAGCAAAGAAATACAATATTGGAAGCTTAGCAGATCCTAAATGCAAAACCGAATACAGCATCAAGCTAAAAAGTGGCCTACAAAAATTGGAACACCAAAAGGATACGGATATTCAGAAAAGATGGTTGGAAATTCGTGAAGCCTACTGCAAAACAGCGGAAGAGATTCTCGGATTTCTAAAACATGAAAGAAAAAGATGGATATCGGATGAGACATGGGCCCTAATAGCTGAAAGAGCGGAAATTAAGACAAAAATGCTTCAAGCAAAATCTGACCGAATTCGGGAGAAATTAAAAGCATCATATAGCATAAAAAATAGGCTTGTGAAAAAAGGAGCAAGGCGGGACAAACGAAATTATATAAACCAGTGTGCCAGCGAAGCAGAAAAAGCCAGCTCAAAGGGAGACCTACATATGCTTCACAAGATCACTAATGCAATATGTGGTATCTTACAGAGACTTGATAAAACTCTTCTACGAGAAATTCGAGTATAGTGTGATTCTGGATAAAGGGCATTCTGAAAGCTTCAAAGTGTGAACAGGAGTCAGGCAAGGGTGTGTTCTCTCTCCGACACTTTTCCTAATAGTGATTGATTATGTAATGAAGAAAACAACTGTCATTCCGAGGGGTTTACAATGGGGGTTAACAACCAAACTTGAAGACTTAGACTTTGCGGATGATTTGGTGTTAATATCTAGTACAGAAGAACATATGCATATGAAGACACAAGATTTGGCGAACAACGCAAAACCAACTCGACTCGAAATGAATGTTACCAAAACGAAAGTTATGTGCATAAACACTAAATTGGACACCTCGATCACCATTGATGATTCACAAATCGAGTGTGTAAACGAATTTACATACTTAGGAAGCACCATTAGTACAACAATGGGAGCACTTAAGAAATTAACACATTAAGAAAAGACTTGCTAAAGCAAAGATTACCTTTGCTAGACTTTGACCAGCTTGGAAATCAACCAGCTATAGCAAGGAAACAAAACTCAAACTGTACAATTCTGTAGTAAAAGC
>PJRA01000353.1:921413-935850 GCA_016987375.1 Brachionus koreanus | reverse complement strand
GATTTGTTTGATAAGGAATAAAGCGTTCTTTAAATTCTAAACAACTTGAAGAAAAAAATGCAAATAATGCAGATAAAAATTTGCTTGTAAACTTGAATTTCGAGAAAAAAAATCAATTAAATGAATGTAATAATAATTTTAACATTAATAAGTTATTTTTATCCAAAAGCGTAATTTATATTGAGAAAAAATTTTCTTAACCACTTTTGCTATTTTTATTTAATTTTCTGGTTTAAAAAAAAAATTAAACAAAAATATCCCAATTAGCTTGTTCCTGGTTTAGATTAATTAATGCTCTTAATACAAGATCAAAAATTTGTCTCATCTCTAAATTAATTTAGTCAACGAAACAAACAATGATAAAAGAAATAAAGAAATAAAAAGATATTTTTTCACTAAACAAAAAAAATTTATAAGTTAATTGAATAAAAGTATGATAAATCAAATTTTTTAAAAGCAAATAAAGTGATTTTTTAGATTTTATTGAAGATTGTGATTCAATTTAGAAAAAATAAAATTTCTAGAAATCTATTTATAAACTCTTTTATAAAGAGCTTTAATTTCCAAATATCAACACACTTTCATTTTGAAATGCATTTCTTAGAGATAGAAAAAACTTGTCTTTTATTTTTTTTTAAATTAATTAATTTTATGCATAGTAACCTGATTTTTCAAATGTTTGAAGTTAAAACAGAAATAGTAAAAATTGATTGACAAAATCATCTTTTAATTATATGTAGAATAAATAATTTAGTTTTTAAATCTAAGTTTTAATGCCTCAATTTAGTATTTTTTTTTTATAAAACTAATTTTTAAATCTAAGTCACTCCTATTCTTAAAATTAGAAAACTCGGTTGTTTTATTACAAAAATTTCAAATTAAAATATCTAGGGAAATGAAAAAAAATTTAGAAATTAGGAAAATTTTTAAAAGATAATGGGTAGTTTTATTAGTTCATACAAGCCATTTTTTATGAATTTATTTCTTTCATTAGGCTAAAATTTTTTGAAGAAAAGAAGAGCTTAAAAACTCCTCGAGGTTCCTTTTGTTAAAAATTTCAAATAAAAATTTATATTTAAACAAATCAACATCAAAATAATTAAAACAAGCATTTTGAACAGACTTTTTTATAAGTCACAGTTTAAGTTTAAGTCACAAAAATAAAGGCAAAGTCAGCAATTAGTAATTAATGATAAAGAAATTCCTTTCGTCAAAGGTGTTGAATATTTGGGTCTTCCTATTAGTGAAACCAAATTTATCAATGACTTTGTTGAAGAAAAGTGGAAAAAGGTTGAAAAAAGCTTCTATGCCCTATGTGGATTAGGTTGTAGGCCGAAGCAAAGCAGTCCTTTCCTAATTGCTTTCTTATACAAACAATTCTGTCAGTCAATTTTAAGGCACCTACTCGGTATAATCTTTATTGGAGATAAGAAACTTAGTGAGCTTGAAACACGACAAAATATCCTCCTTAAAAGGACATTTGGAATTAAGAAATTTGCCATAATTACGCCTGTTCTAGAGTTCTTACGTATTGAAAAAATAGTGCAAATTTATCAAAAGCATAAAATATTTTTCTTAAAACAGCTTAAACTAAGTAATACCTGTCTAAACATATTAACATATTTAAGAGGATATTATGGTCCTTATGAGCAAAAAAACAATTATATATGTAAACAACTGTCTAACTTAGTAAAAAAATATACATAAGTGTTACTGACTTTGATCCAGGAACATCAATTGACTTAATTGAATATATAAACGCCGATAAAAATTATGGTCTAGTTGACTCGATTAAATTCATTTTTTCTAAAATAGAAGAAGAATTTTTAGGAAAGTCAGACAATACCCACCTATTTAAAATTTTAAACGATCTTTTAAAAATAGAATTTTTTACATAAATCATCGTTAAATTAATAACTGTCTTAAGATACTGCTACGCGAAAAATTTTTTATTTTGTATTTTCTTTTCTTTTTTTTAATTTAAATAATTTTGTCTATGAGGCTTAAAACAAATAAATAATATTAAAAATAATAAGTCAAAGTTATGACTTGACTTGATGTCAAAATTTTTTTTTTTTTGCAACATATATTCGGACAGGCCCAGTTTATTATTTATTAGTCATTTTAGAGAACATAGTTATAACATTTTTGTAGTTAATTTCCAACTCGAACCTTGGTCTTTTTGAACCTGATGCCTGTTCTTTCTTGTTGTTTTCATCATCCAACTTAACAGACCGCAATAAATACTGCCGACTAGTATGTGAGCTATATATGGGTCTCGGTAGTTATGTGACCCGATCTATTCACATCTTTCGTGATCTAAAATTATGTGAACAAAAAATAAATAAAAATAATTTTTGGGGTCACAAAATTTTCTTCTGGTTCACATTATTCTATTTTTGATCACAAAATTTTTCGTTTGATTACATGATTGTGTTAAGTAAAAAATTTGCTGAAAATTACAAACTGTTAAGATCACTGAATGAATAAACTATAACGCCAATTTTGTGATTATATCATGACGAAGTAGTTAAATTTAAAAAACTTTATTTTAAAGACAGGATTTTTTATTTTTGAACTTTATTATTTTTAATTATTATGAATAACCAAGATATTTTAGAAACTGAGGAAGGAAATTAAAAATTTAAAAACCTCAAATTTAAAAATTTATTTGAATTTTAAGCTTAATCAAATTCGAAGTACTGGTCAATTTAGCAAATGGTAATCCAGAGGTTGGAATGTCATTTGAAGATATTGACTCATATTCAGACTCGGATAAAGAATCTGATGTCGTGTTGGTAGCTGGCTCTTTAGACTGCGATATTGAAGACTGTTTTGGTAATGAAGAAGTTGATGCTTTATTGGAAGAGGGTTTGATTGATGAGGAGGACGAAAGAACTATAGATGCGCCTGACTCGATAACATCAAGTACAGTTACTGACACATGTGTCAATGATGAGACTGATGATAATGAGAAAATAAATGAAGTAAGAGAAGTTCTTTCTGGTTTAAATTTTGGACAGAATGTTAAAACAAAACTTGATTTCTATGAACCTAAGTCAAGAGAATGTGTTAATTACTCGAAGTTGAAGCGAAGTTGAAGAAGCAGTTAGCAAAGTTGTAAGTAAGAAGAGAAACCCAATGAAGTGTGATAAATGTGACGGTTATTTTAAAGGGCAACGTGGTCTAAAGGCTCATCAAACAAAAAACATTAAGATATTAAGCAGTTATATGTATGACTAATTTAAATATTCATTTAGCTTTTATATAATAATAAATAAGTCTCAGGACACATTATTCATAATATAGATTTTCCAGGTATTAAAAACAAAAAATTTAGTAGTAAATCATTTACTACTAAACTAAACTCTAGCTCAAAAAAAGAAAGAAAAGCTGGTCCCTGGTATGAGAAAGACTAACTTGAATCCTTTTTTATTCAAATTTTTCTCTTTTATGTTTTATTCACTGGAATTAAAAATTGATTTATGTTTTTATTCAAAAATTTTAAAATAAAATTTTCTTTAAGTGACGTTCTCTTTTTATATGTTTTATTAACATTTTTTATGTTTTATTCAACTTCATCCACATTATTCTTATTTATTTATTAATTCTAAGCTAAGGCCGATCGCCGACCACTTGCTCAGTGACACGTCAAATAAGGGGCACTGTTTTTTGTATAAAAAATATAATAATTACAAAATTGTGTATAAATGGTACCAAAAAAATTAAAAAAGTGCCATAGTTTCTATTTACAATTTTAGATATTCAATGATAAAATACAATTAATCTACGTAAAAAAAATCATTCCTAAAAAATGTTTGACTTTTAATTGATAAGAAACTGTCGGATATGAAAACTAAGCTACATCAAATCTACAAATCTGGAATATTAAGCCCGATATGTTATCTTTTCTCCCTGTCTTATATATATCTCTGAGCTTTTGGACTTTGACATCGTTTTTTTGATTTGAACGGTATTCAGTAGTGTTATTCAGCTTAACAAGCTTGCATTTGTCCTGTAGTGACATGTTTTCCTCTTCCAATTCTCGGGTAAGTTCCAGTATTTCGCAAATGAAGTCGTTTGGAATCGGTTGTTTTGCTAGCTCAATCATCATCTTCTTAGTGAGTTCATTTTCAATTAATCGATTGAAAAAGTCAACCTTAATGTTGTTGATGATGTAATCCGTACGCATGATATTCAAAGACAAGAATAAGCTTGTCGTACGACACCTCCTTGGTATAGTTAGTAGTCCTTTGACTATGTTACGCTCTGTTCTTTAAATGTCATTCAGTGAGCTCGCATTTATGTTCATATTCTCAAACCCATAAGTTAAAACTGGCCTCACATAGGTCTTGTAAAGATGGGCCTTCATATTTGGATGCATTTGATGTGTTACTTTACCCAGAGTCTTCAATTTTGACACTGCATTTATGGCTAGGCTCTTCCTCTTGTTCCAATGTTTAATATTGTTGAGCTCTTCTGATATTTCGAACCCAAGATACCGCATTGTATCAATATCAACATTATTCTTATATTGGTCACGAATTTTTTTTCTTGATCACATTTTTTCATTTTTGAAAAAGTATAATCATAATTTGAGTTGTGAAAAAAAAAATTTTTATTCTTTATTTTTTGTTCACATAATTTTAGATCACGAAAGATGTGAACAGATCGGGTCAGATAATGCGAGAAAAGATTTAGGTCACAAAATTTGTGAACGGTTGGTCACATAATTACCCAGACCCATATATATCATAATCTTTTTTGTTAGTTTACTTTTATTTGATAATTGATGATAAGTCTTACAAGTTTGAGGTATCGATTTTATTAAGCCTTTAAAAATTAGTTGCTTTTTATTTTTTAAAAATAATCACATATAAGAATATTGCGTTTATGGTATCTTTAATAGCCTAGCACTAATAAATAAATAAAAAAAAAAAGATTTTCTCTTCTTAGTCTTTGTTCACCAACTAAACTAAATTCTTAAAAAACAAAACTAAAATATACGTGGCTTCTGGGGCTGATCCGATGCTCCATGTTAGCCACCACTAAGGTCATCTCTGCAGATATTCTTTAGAGATAAGAAGTATAATAAGAATGGAATAGGAGAAATAAAATTTGAACGAGTTTGAAATTAATGAAACGTAGCCATATGTATAGTCCTGGATTTTAAATTTAGCATGGAATAATTATAATATTTTTTTATGTTAGAACAGCTACCATAGCGAGACAAAATCAAGTCTCGCTCCGCAGGTATCCTGCTATCATATATTATCATTATTTATTAAATTAAAACAGAGAGACAGATTCAGGGCCTTGGGTAAATGGAGTGTTACAGTATCTAATAATTCAATCAAAAATATGTTTTTTTCTTTTTCAAATCTGAACCTTATCAATTCTAATGTGAAAAGATTTTGTGCTTTTATAATTTTTTCTAAAAAAATTTGATTTATTTTTATATTTCTAGATTGATATAAAACTAGAAGCTTCCAAAGTTAGAAAAAATTTTGAAAATTTTTATGCTATATCTTATTGATTGAAATTTGAAAAAAAAAATTTTATCTAATAATTTATTTAATGAAATTTTTCTAAAAGAACATAGAGCATACTATTTTCCAAAGTAGTCTCTGGTTCAATATAATAAAACAGCTTTGTTCTAATTACATAATTTTGGGGTATTGTTATCTCATTTTTTATATATTCTATTCTGGCACGATCCAATAAATTTTTGCATATTCTTCCAATTTTCGATCTTTTATGGCCGAAAATAAACTCTAAAAAAAAAATTTTAAATTTTCTGTTGCAATTTTTTTCTTTTTTACCTGGAGCAGGCGTTGTGTTTCGGTCGGTACTGATTGACCAGCTTGAAATACTTCGAACTATGTAGAATAATTTCGAGTCAATGCCATGTTGTTCAAGAAATTTTTTGCCGCAAAAATAATCCCACTCACATACATGATGACAACAAAGAGCTACTAAAAAGCCCAAAATTTTTACTTTTGTTTCACTAGAATCTTCAAGGGAGTTTTTTAGACATCTAATTGAAAAATCAGTGGCACAGCCGCACACATGCTTCCCATACAGAATGCATTTGGACGATTTTTGAACAAGTGGAATTTTATTCACGAAAACATCTTTTAAATCAATGCGAATACGCATAAATTCTGCTTTATTTTGATCAGTGTTTTGTTTCAACATTGAATCAAATTTATATTTTTGTGAGCCTCGTTCTAGAAGAACAATATTCACAGTTTTAAATTTAGATTTAAAATTATTTTCTATTTTTTTTCCTCTTGACTGATCATACCAATAGGATAACTTGCCTCTTCCGGCGCCAAGCTCAACCAAACAGCAACTTTCTTCTTCTTCAAAATTTTCGTTCATCATTTTGTCTACATGGCTAACAATTGAAGATATTTGTTTTAAATGTTTTTGATGAAACTCGTTTTTCTTCTCAGCTTCTTGAATAATCAAATCATCATTTAATATTTCATATTCAATATTGGATAAATTCAATTGCTGATCTAATTCAATCAAATAGTCAATTAAAACTTTCAACTCATTTTCACTTAGTTCTCTATAAGTTTTGCACTCTTGAGATATTGATTTCAATTCAGGTCGATCTTTTTTTATTATTTCTTTAAGCTCAATGTCCGAATTAACTTGGTCTCTTAAGTTGATGTCTTTGATGTCAAAATCCCCTTTTAATTAATCAACTATTAAGTTCAGAATTTTTTAATTAACCTAAATTTAAAAAAAAAAAAAAAAATTTAAATTTAAAAGCTTTTGTTTTTATAAGAAGCGAATTTTTTTTGGAAATAAATTAATTTTCTCTTATTTTTGCTAGTGATATTGAACAGCCATTTTAAAGCAAATTTAGCTTCTAATTATCAATCAACTCGCTTTGGTGTACCACCCCTACAAGCAAAAATTGGTTGGTATGCATCGAGTGATTGAATTTAAAATATCAAGCAGCCAAAGCTTATGATTTTGAAGACATACTAAAACTAAAATATCAAGATAGCTTTAAAAGTCTAAAAGGTTAACGAATAAGAAAATAATAATCATATTCACCCAAATATTTGATTCTTGAGTTGCACTTTTTTAAATGCTTTTCAAATTTTTTTGCATACACGCTATGCTTCGGGTCCAAAGGACACACAACTCGTTTTTCCACAATGTGTAACTTAAAAGCAATAAAGTTTGTTTGTTTATTAGTTATTAGTTTATTAGTGATTTTTTAGGCTCTGGCATATTTAAATTCATTTTGAAAAAAAAATAATAAAAGATTAATTTTTTCTGAACTTATTTAGAATTAAAAGTGTCAAGATTAGTTCAATAATTTCATTTAATAAAATACTCTAAACGAAGTTGGCTGTATTCAATTCTGTTAAGCCAATTATTTGAAAAATTCAATTGAGAAAATGTGTTTATTTTCTGCTCTATTTTAAATTAGTGACTACTATCCAGATTTATCCTAGGAAATAAATGAAATTAGAATGCCTATAAAAATCTTTTCTAAGCTAGATTATTTTAGGGGTCGAGTGATTGGAGTTTATTTTAGAAAAAGGCTTTAAGAATCACCAAAATTTAAAAGCTAAAAAATTAAATCGCTAGTTCAACTGATATTTTAAAATCAGCTGATATTTTAAAGCCTGAAAAGTGATTTTTTAAAATGCGAAAAATCAAACAATACTCTCTTTGGAATTTTTATTTCATGACTGATTTTAGTTAAATTTACTAAAAGCTCCCAAAGTTTTAATTGTATGTGTAAATACTGGAATTTTATGACATGTCGTAAAGTTTTATGAGTGAAAGAAACAAAATGAAATAAATAGAAGAGTAAAAGTGTCAGAGAGGGTTAGATCAAATTAGACAAAATGAAAATTTTCTAGCTACTTGATTATTGAAAGCCAAATGCTCAACACAATAGTCGCTGTTCTTCACAGCACTGAATTTACATTGCCTATTCTTTTTTTCACAAATATGCTTGCATATTCGTCCAGTTGTTCTCGTTCTTTTATCATCTAAATGACTCATTTTTAGATATTATTTTAGATTTTGAATTTATTTATTTCTAGTTAGTTAGCTAGTTGTTTGAATGTATGTGCAAAATGAGTGCAAGTCTGCGCATAAAATTAATTAAACCGTATTAAAAAATAACAAAACAAAAAAACTACTTTTTGTAAAGAGAGCAAGGGGAAGAAATAGAAAATCAAACTCGAACTAGTTAAAAAAAATAAAAACTCGAATCATAATTTATCGATAAAATACAAAACATAATCATAAATTTTCAATAGCAGTGCATTGTCGTGTATGAGTGAACTAGTTTTTTTACTCGTTTATCAATCTAAATTGCATTCCTGTTTCTTATTTAGATGAAAATCACTCTCTAGTTGTTTCTAAAGTTGTTGTAGTCCGTAATCCGTTTGAGAGTTGAATATTAGTTGACTAAAGGAGTGTGTGTGTGTGTGTGTGTGTGATCGACAAAATGGAGATATCACCGATGCCGCCAATATCTGAAGACTGCTCTAGCCAGGGCGAATCGGAGGCCGGCGACGAAGGCGATTCAAACTTCGAGCAGCTGATGGTCTCAATGCTGGAAGAGCGAGATAAGGTAAGTGGCGTTAAGCGCTAGCTAAAATAAAAATGCTTAAAAATTTACAGTTACAAGAGAGCCTTCGAGACACCCAGGAGCTTCTGCAGAGCACCATTGGCCGTCTACAAGAGGTTGAAAAGGAGAAAAATTTGCTTCAAAGCTCGCTCGAAAAGACCATGCCCGTAGACTTTTTGACCTTGACCAAAGAGGCCAGCTACATGAAGGAACAACTGAGCGAAAAAGAGGAAGAAATAAACGAGCTGAAAGCCGAGCGCAACAACACTCGTCTCTTGCTCGAGCATCTCGAGTCGTTGGTGTCCAGACACGAGAAATCGCTGCGCATGACTGTGGTCAAGCGTCAAACGCAGCTGGCGAACAACTCGGGCGTGTCCTCCGAGGCCGAGGTGCTCAAAGCGCTCCGATCGCTTTTCGAGCACCACAAAGCACTGGACGAGCGATACCGCGAACGATACAAAACGGCCATCGAAAAATGCAACTCCATGGAAGAGGAGCTCGAACGAGTTAAGAGCGAGCTGAAGCTTGAGCGCGAGGCCAAGTCCATTTCGAATCAATTGATCGAACAGATGCAGCACGGCGAGCACGACACTGACAAATACGAGACTAGTAATTCATTGTCGAATTCTTCGCGTAACATCGATCTACAAAACATACTCGAAAAGCAGACAATCGAGTTGGCCGAGTGTCGCCTAAAGCTCAAAGAGCACGAGGACAGTGACAAAGTGGCCAATTTGAACAAAGATCTGTTCAATTCTATTGAAACAAACAAAAAGTTACAACGAGATTTAAAAGAAATTCAAACTCAGCGAGATGATCTGGAGCAAAAAGTGTCTCAATTGGAACAGCAGTGTGTCAATTTGCAACGAGAGTGTTCGTCACTTGGCGATCTGAACAGTCGACTTGAAACAGAGCTGTCGATTCGCGAGAACTCGCTCAAACATTCCGAAGACAGATACAAAAATTTGCAATCAAAGCTCGAGTCGGTCGAGAGCAAATACGAACAAATTGTTAAAAAGAGCCAGCAGCAGGGCAGTTCGTTTGAGAGCGACATTAAGAGTCTTAGTTTGGCACAGTATCAGGAGAAGCATGTAAATATTGAGGAAAAGCTACAAGCTATGCAAAACGAATTGGACGATGCCAAAATGGAGTTGAATAGGGCCAAGCAGAGAGAGAAAATGAGCGAAGAGCACAACAATAGACTAACACAAACGGTCGATAAGCTTTTGAGCGAGTCTAATGAACGCTTGCAAATGCATCTAAAGGAGAGAATGCATTCGCTAGATGAAAAAAATGTCCTCAATCAAGAGTGTGACAAGTTGAGAAAACAAATAGACGAACTGGACTCGGAAAAGAAGAAATTGTCGACCGAAATCGACAAATTAAAGGCCGACATTGACACAATGCGCAAGGAAAATCAAAATTTGCACATTAAACTAAAAGAAATATCGCTAATGTACTCAAATTCTATAAAGTTAAACTCGGGCTTAACAAACACACTGCAGCATTTGAAAAAACAAAATGTTTATATAGGCGAAAACGATGCTGAATTGACCAGTTCGGTCTATCCAATGCCGCAGTATGTTCTAACTGGCCAGAATACGTATTCGCCGTCATCATACAAAAGAAACATGCATAACTATGGCGGTGATAAAGAGGGCGATTGGGACAAGCTTGACGAGGCTGCCAAGGTTATAGCCAATGTTCAGCATGCTTTCGAAATTACTGATAACGACGATACGGATGATGACATATACAAAACCGGCCAAAACAATTCTAGAGTCTATCAGACTAGATCTTGCAAACAGTTCGCCAGCTCGAATAATAAACCCAACTTGTCGCCGAAATTAGCACCCCATACTGATGCACAAACGATAGCTATTTTACTACAAAAACAACTCGAGTACATAGATAATGAAATAAGGTATGTTATTAGAAATAAAACGATTAATTAATTAAAAAAATTACTCTCAACTGTTTTTTGCAACAAAGCCATTTTTTTTTTTTTAATTTCTCTTTCTTTCTATAAAAATATTTTCGGACGCTAAAAAGCTTTCAAATTCTTAAGCTATAAATGATAATTTTAGAAAAAAAAACAATTTAAATTTTTTTAAAGAAAATCAAACAAGAATAAAAAATTTTTTTTTTATTTTTATTTTTAAATTTTAATGTCAAATTAAAGTTTAAATTCAAGTGATTTTTATCATGGATGAATCAAGAAATAAAGAGCATGTTCCTTAGATTGAGTGCATTATTTTAGCACCTTCATGCCAAGAATCTGTTTAGATTAGGGTTACTAAAATCCCAATTATTTTGTTATTTTAATTAGTATTTGCTTTTAATTTCTTCAATTAAAATTGACAGATTGTATCTTGTTATTTTACTTTTTTATTTATTGTTGACAATTTTTACTCGGCCAAAAATTTTTGAGGATAAAAATTGTGATGATAAAAATGACAAAAATTTTTGGAATTTAACTAAAGTAAATTAAGAAATTTTAGTGAAAAAAATATCTTAATCTATTTTAGTCAAAAATATTTAATAATAAGTAATTATTTTATTAGCTTTATCGTTCTCAATTATTCTATTAAAGTTGCCTTAACAGAAACATTTGTTGAAAGTTGAAAGCTAATTTTTTCTAATTGTGCAAAAATAGTTCAGTAAACTCTACAATATTGTACAAATTTGTACAAATTAATTCTGCTCAGCAATAACTGTGCATATAGCATATTTTAATCAAATGTAAAAAAAAACAATTTAAATTTTTTTAAAGAAAATCAAACAAGAATAAAAAATTTTTTTTTTATTTTTATTTTAATGGTTTGACCAAAATTTGTCTCTTAGTGTTGAATAACACTTTGTAAACTCATGTATGCATCCTCTAAAAAAAAACAATTCTCATATACAGAATAATTAATATTAACAACAGAACTAGCCAAATCATCAGGTTTACAAATCTAATCACTATTTTGAATCAACTTTTAAATAATTAATAAACAATTTTGAATTAGAATTGCATTTTTGTTTTCAAAAATTTTTGCAATAAATTTTTTTATTTTTTGAATAACCAAATTTTACTTTACTAGTCCGTGTTTTAGTTTTAGAAGAGAAAATCCGGGTTCGGATTTTGGGAATAGCCTCCAAATTCAAAGAATTAATCTTTTTAATTCAAATTAAAAAAAAAAAATTCAAATAATGTCATAATCCAGTGAGCTAATTAAGTAACAATAGAGTTTAAATAAGTAGAATAAAAAAAAATAATGTGTATTTATATTCATCATGAAAATCAAGAATATCTGAGTCCATCACCGCTTGTCAGTGTGGAGATGAAGCAGCCATATGTATTGAATTTGTCCAACGCCATCTTCTCTTCTGATACAGATAAATGGGCATTAGCATGGGACATAGCTGAGCATTTTCCAAACAACTTACTAGTTTATACATTTCAATCAAATCTCCTCTCACTCGCCTTTCAATTAGTTTTCTTAGCCTCATCTTCTAAGTCAAAGGTATTTTTTTGGTGCGTTCCTAAACTATTTCCAATGTATTTACATCCATCCATCCATCCATCCATCCATCAGGCCTTACCAAATAGGTATATTATTTTGCCCATAAGTTCTTATCTCTACTATCAAACATTCGCTTAAGAATTCCAAGGGTCTTATTTGCTTTTGTTTTTGCAATTTTTATTTGAGCAGTCTACTTAAAATCAGGTGATACCATCACTTCTAAATCTCTAGTATTACATCTCCACTTTCTTCATTGGTATGACTTTATTGGTAATTTTCCAAAATGCAAAATTTACATTTTTTAGCATACAAACCTCTATCTCTAAACATTCACTAGTCTTATCTAAATTTTTCTGTAACTTCTTTTTTTCATAAAATTGATTAACAATAGCTAGTATTTTTGAATCATTAGCATGCATCTGGATCCTATTAGAAACCCAATCTAGAAAGTCATTTATGTATAGAATGAAAAATATAATCTTCCAATAGACCAAAAAGTCAATAGTATAATTTGTCAACATTTTTTATTAGTAAAAAAATAAAAGAAAAGAAAATATAATTTATGAGCTAACTTAAAATAAATTAATTAAGGTAAAATAAAGCTTTGAATTTTACGGTTTTACATTCTGACTCAGTTGTTATTGGTACTGACGGAAAGATGGTAAGGCATTGTTCATTGAAACATTTGTTAAAATGGTTTCGTCTTTTACTTTGGTTGTATTTTAACGCAAAAGACAAAATGCTCTTACCAGTATTTTCTTAGATAAATTTTTAAGGCATTTTTTAAATTTTAATGTCAAATTAAAGTTTAAATTCAAGTGATTTTTATCATGGATGAATCAAGAAATAAAGAGCATGTTCCTTAGATTGAGTGCATTATTTTAGCACCTTCATGCCAAGAATCTGTTTAGATTAGGGTTACTAAAATCCCAATTATTTTGTTATTTTAATTAGTATTTGCTTTTAATTTCTTCAATTAAAATTGACAGATTGTATCTTGTTATTTTACTTTTTTATTTATTGTTGACAATTTTTACTCGGCCAAAAATTTTTGAGGATAAAAATTGTGATGATAAAAATGACAAAAATTTTTGGAATTTAACTAAAGTAAATTAAGAAATTTTAGTGAAAAAAATATCTTAATCTATTTTAGTCAAAAATATTTAATAATAAGTAATTATTTTATTAGCTTTATCGTTCTCAATTATTCTATTAAAGTTGCCTTAACAGAAACATTTGTTGAAAGTTGAAAGCTAATTTTTTCTAATTGTGCAAAAATAGTTCAGTAAACTCTACAATATTGTACAAATTTGTACAAATTAATTCTGCTCAGCAATAACTGTGCATATAGCATATTTTAATCAAATGTTTTTTCTGATGGTGTGCTTTTTACACTAAATTGAAAGGTATTTGCAGAGCTTAGAATTCATTGACATAATTATCGTAATGAAAAATAAAAATTTTAAACTAGACTTTCTCTTGTATAGAAACTTTCAACATACTGTTTTTAGCTTTTTTTTAATTTATTTCATCTATCTAGCTTTTACTTTAGAAAGATTCAGATAAAAAAAATCATAAAAATCTTTATTTTGAGACAAAGTAAAGTTTTTTAATCCTGCAAAATATAGCAAGCATCGGTATAATAAAAAAAAAGAAATATCCTTCAAATGAACACTGTTCTAACTATTGTCCTTTTAGTATTCCAAGTACTCTATCTTATTTACTCTATCGTTATAAGTCATCTATCACCCAGTGGTTCGATCCATCTATGCATATTTAAACATGAGAAAGGAGTTGTTTTAAAGAGGTTAAAAATTTGTTTTAACTCTTCCAAACTAAACTTATGCCTGATCCTCCCCTTTTGATACTAATTTCTTTGCAAGTTCTAGCGCCTTCGCCCTTTCTGACTCTCTGCTATATTTGTTAAATTGAAATATTTTTGATTGAAATTTTAAAAATATTTTTAAAAAAATATCCTTTTTTAAAACAAAATACCTTTAACTTCAGTTATTTTTTTTTATCAAAAAAAAATTTTAAAAAATATTTAAATTGCCTTTGATTCTTAATTTTCTTCAAGTTTTTTATGATAAGTAGTTAATTGAATAATTATAAATTTGTAAAATCTTTATTTCTAGGATAAGAATTTAGACCGTTTAATGGGAGGCCGGCTAAATTACCGTCCGCAAATTTGTTGCTCGTATTTTTTGGCGGCCAACAAATTATTTTTTATTATATTTTACGGCATTGTGAATTTTAGAACAAAAAACAAAAACAAAAATTTTAAATTAAAATAACTTTTTTTCTAAGGGTCTAA
>PJRA01000353.1:905279-921315 GCA_016987375.1 Brachionus koreanus | reverse complement strand
TTTGTATCAGCTGATACATTTTGCAGAACGATTTTTAGACCCTTGGAAAAAAAGTTATTTTTATCTAAAATTCACAATGACTATTTCACCTTTTTCATAACTTGATTTTATGATTGAATTTTTATCTTTTTTTTTTATTCTTATCTTAAACAAAAAACTAAAAATTTTTTGTTCTACCACTAGGCTAATAAAAGAAGAAAAACAAAACACAGAGCTGCGTGCAGAAGAGCTCGAGAATAAAGTTATAAATTATGAGATTCAAGAGGAGTCAAATGTTCCATTAGGCCATCAAATAAAAACCAGTCAATCACCCATAAATAGCGGGCGCTCCACGCCATGTAATGCAAAGTCTGATTTGTACAAGCTTTCACTGAAGCGCAACAATGATTCTTACAAGTCAAAGACAGCGCCACCAGGCATGTCTTCGAAGTATATGGAAATATTCAATGAAGAAATGAATGATGTTACTCGAACAGAAGTAAAATTAGACCCGATTACTCGAGTTCAAAACATAAACTCAACAAGTCCGAGTAGCAGTAAAGACAGCTCGTCGGACTCGTTAAACTTTATTCTTCGCAAAGACTCGGACTCAAGTCAATCCGACTATTCGAATAAGAAAAAAAGTCTCAAGACAGCTTTGTATAGAATTTTTACACAACGAAGAAAAATACAAAAATTTCGAAACCATCCCAATCCTCAAAGTGCTCAGGTATCATATCCGACATCAGAAACCAGCTTTTACACAGAACTTAATACACAAACAATAAAAACCGAATCGGACAAAAAAATAAAGAAAAAACAAGAACTATTGGAAGAGGCAATGGAGTCAGGCATGCCCTTTCACTCGTGGAATGGACCGACTATTGTTGCATGGTTGGAATTATGGGTCGGAATGCCCGCTTGGTATGTGGCTGCTTGTAAGGCTAATGTTAAAAGTGGATCTATCATGTCGGCTTTGTCTGATGCTGAAATTCAGCGCGAAATCGGAATCAGCAATCCGTTGCATAGATTAAAGCTAAGACTTGCAATACAAGAAATGGTCAATTTGACATCGCCATCGGCACCAAAAACATCATCAGCAATGTGCTTGGCTTTCGGAGAAATGAACCATGAATGGGTGGGAAATTTCTGGCTGCCTCATTTGGGCCTAGCCAAATACAGAAGCTATTTCATGGAATGTTTAATAGATGCCAGAATGTTGGATCACTTGAATAAAAAAGATCTCAGAGGCCAGCTTAAAATGGTTGATAGTTTTCATCGTTCCAGTCTACAATATGGAACGTGTGTTTTAAAGCGAATTAACTTTGACAAAAATGAGTTGGTTAAGAGAATGTCTGAATGTGAAAATGAAAATAAAGATTTGATAATATGGTCGAATGAGAGGCTGATCAAATGGGTTAATTCGATTGGACTTAAGGAATATGCCAAAAATTTAGAGGATTCGGGTGTTCACGGGGGAGTGTTGATCTTTGACGAGAGCTATGATTGGCAACATTTGGCTCTGGCTCTCGAAATTCCCATTCATGACACTGTTTCTAGACAAATACTGGAAAATGAATTCAACAATTTAATTTCGAACAACACTCAGCGACACTCTGATCAAGTATTTAAGTAAAAAATAAATCTCTCTTTTAAACTCAATAGTATAGTTATTAAATGTAGAGAAAAATCTAATTCTAAAGATCATGCACGAATAATTGATGAAACTGAAACCGAACAATTTTGATAAATAAATTTATATTTTTGTATTTTCAATTTCGATTCCAATTGTAAATTTTTTTTTTTATTAAGTACCTATTAGTTAAAATAAAATTCAATTTCTTTCTTATTTTTTTGTTGATAAAAAAAAAATTCACTATCGGAAAAAAAAAATTTTAAAAACAAACAGCCTCTTTTTTAATGTTATCTCATATTTTCATGTACTATTTTATCTGATAATCCTTGAACTTCTTTTCGGATTATTTATACATAGATTTTAGAGTAAAATTTTTCAAAGATTGATGTACTTTTTCTTTTTTTTTTTGTTTCTACTTGTTTTTGTCTAAATTTTTTAATTGTGATTTAAAAAAAAAATATATATATATAATAAAATAAAATCGCTTGAATTAATTATTTATTGCCCTCATTTAGCTTGTCCACAAATTTGATAAAAATAAGAACAAAATCAATTCTTAACACACCGTAATAATAAAACCAATAACATTATGATTTTTTTTGTACCAAATTAACAGTGAATATAACAAGTTTAATGTTAATTGAACTTTTCAACCTTTTTTTGATTAAATTGATTAAAAATATATAACAAATTTATTAGAAATAAAATAGATTTTGATTTAAATTAAATTAAATTCTGGCATGATGTTTATTCTTCTGGGGTAAAGTTAGTTTGAATAAAGATACAAATGAAAAGATTGCTGTAAAAAATTTTAATATTAAATAATCACATCTGGAACCTATTATATCAAAAAACATTTATTTCATGGACTTGAAAGTTGGTATTGAATCAAATGGAGATGCCAATTCGATTAAGAAACAAGTCATTCAAGATGAAACTCATGGCTTACCGCTCATAAATAATAAAAATTTAGAGAGAAGGTGTTTTAAATGCAATATTTTTATTGTCCTAGTGGTTGCAGCAAACAATAATAGTATTTAACTGTGATTTTTTTTTTATTAAATTGTTCAATTTTTAATCAAAAATTATTTTTTTATTGATGAATTTTCTTTTTTTTGCAATTCTATTAATTATTTATTTATTTATTCAATTGATGCCTTTAAGGCGATGTAAAAATAAAAAAGAAAATATGTAAATAAAAATAAGACAATAAAAGAAACAAATATATTTGAGCAGTTATTATAATTTCAATTTCAGTTTCAATGTTAATTTATTATGATTTTCTTTAATTTGGTTAATTATTATGTTAATTTTTATTGAGTGAATTACATTACTAATATATTAGATATTTTCTTTATAAATTTATAATTTTGTTAATCAATTTGTAGTAACTTTTATTTAATCTGTTATTGAAAAACACTAAGAGTCATTATTTATTATTATTATTTTAAACAAATTAAAAGAAAACTTGAGTTCAGGAATCAAGATCACACTGATAATTAATACAAAAAGATTATTTGAAAACTTTATCAAAAAAGTTAAAAAAACATAAATTTATTCTAAGCTATACCAGGACCAGCTTTCCTTTTCCTAGATTGACTTTTTGGTGCAAATATTCTTTTTAATTCCTGGAAAACTAAATGGATACAATTCGCACAATCAGGACAAAAAATCGAAATTTATCATAACCAAGTTTTTTTGATTTGGAAAAAAACTAATAAGTGATTTTAAATTTTTTTTCGTTTCCATTTTGCCAGTGTTGTTTTCTTTATGGTCTCAATTAAATTAACTAAGTTTACTTTTAATTGATTTTTAATTACAATTATTGATTTCCCAAAATAAATATAATCAATTTCTTGTTTATACGAAGTCACAAAATGAGAAATTGGGTAAAATTTTCTTTAATGTCAGTGTATCAAAACACTATCACCGGAAATCCATATTGAATGTGTTGGATCACTAACATCGTTAATTTCTGCGCCAAAAAAAAGGGCTCATTATCACCAAAAAATTTAAAATCAATGTTTTTAAACAACTTTGGGGTCACAAATTCAACTAAACCACAATTGTTATTAACGTAACCATGCTTCTTACGCCTGTATTTCATATAGTTTTGAATTTTTTAATTAGTTTTGATATTGTTGGAAAAAGAATATCGGTTAGTGCTACCATAATTTGAGGTCGCTTTCGGATATCTCTTGAAAAAGAATTCAAGTTACATGTCAGATTTTAAATTTGCCAAAAATACCAAATCTATTTTTTTCCTCATTTTTTAACAATAAAAAACAATAAAATTCAAAAAATAATTTCTTAAAATTTATTTATGTTTTAATCATCTGATTTGTATTTCATTTGTTTTAGTATAATTTTTGAAAAAAATTTTTTTTTGATTTTTTCAAATTATCCAAAAAATGTTCTAATTTTCAATTTTCACTTTTTTTGTTTTACTAATCTTAATCCAAGCTACATTAGTATGACCTACAATGTTTCTGCGCATTCATTTCTTGTACCTTTGTCAGCTTTGTAGCCAAAAAATTTGGTCATTGTTCTTGTAGTTAAAACTTGAAGATAGAAACCTAACTTTCTGTTAACCGAAGAAAAAAATTATTCTTGAAATGAGGTATGCACTCATTCTAATTGTTCATAATAAACTTTTGCATTTTTTACCATATCAAAGTGTATCAGCCCTTCTAAATTCCAACCAACACATAACATCAACTTTCTAATCAAAGCGTGTTCTTTTCACCAGTGGTTGAGTTGGTTGAGATGTTATCGATTTGATTTCCATTGATGATGATGAACCATTGATTTCTGCTGTCATAATTTCAAAAATAGATCCCCTTCTCATCACAAGTAATGATCCATCAAAAAATCTTTCATCTGTTTTCTACAATTGCAATGCATCGATGAATTTCAAAATCTGTCAAATCAAAAGAATCAACTCGGAATTTTAAGTTTCCATTTTAAAAACTATTTTAGAATTAAATAAAGAGTTTGTCATATCATTTTGAAGAGCACCAAAATGTGTTTGTTTAACATATAATCAATTAATATTACTTAATGTTTCAGAATTAAAAAAATGCTAAAATAAAAAATATTCAAGTTTTAAAAAAACGTATAAATTATAGTTACCAATATTTTTTACCAATTTAGAAATATAAATTTTAAAATTAAAAAATTTAAGACATCATTTTCAAAGACATGAATTTTTGAAAAAATTGTGTAATTTTCAAAAAATTTATATTTACTCATGTACCGTAAAATTTACAAATTTAATTTAAAAAAAAATAATAAAAATTTATTTAAAATTTTTTATTTTTTTTGTAAATAAAATTAGAAAAAAACAAAAAAAATGCAACTTATCGCACTAAATACAATTTTTTATTATAAATCTACAAATGTTTAAGCTTTAATTTAATGTATGTAAAATTAGATAAATATATTCATTCCTTTTAGTTTTTGATGTTAACAAAAAGAACTTTTTTAAAAGACAAATAAATCAAAAATAGCATTTTTTAATGAAGAAAAAAATTTACAAATACACACGCACACATACATACATAGGATGAGAGCTCTAAAATGAGCGAAATTTGAAAAAATTAAAAAAAAAATTTTTGCATCATAAAAGAATGTTGATTTTGATCTAAATTAATCAAGGCTTAACTGGGAGCATTGGGCTCTTAAACATTTATTGTCAGAGACAGAGAAAAAATAAAAACAAAAAATCCTCAAATTTACCTAGAGATAGACACACACACTAATTAATTCTCTTCGAAATATTATTTACACAAAATAGCTGTATTTACAGTTAGGAAAAAAAAAAAAACAAAAACAAAAAGGGCAACTATTTACAAGACAGCAAAAGTAAATGGTACAACAATTAATGATTGACATAAAATTTTGAATTAAGACTTTTTTTCGAAAATTTTAATAAGCATCCCAATATGAATCACAATCGAGATTATTTCCAGAATATATTTGGTCTTTTTTACAAAAATTACCACTGCTATCACACACTGCATCTGGTTCTGTGACTATTGGAGCTGATGTACAAATATCAGTATTGTTATTTGTATCTTCATTTATTATCATTATATTTGGTGTTTGCATATCTCTAGGCAACTGGCTCAAGTGTTCAAACATACTCTCAGTCTCATGACTTCTATCACAATTCTCTTTAGAGGAATTATCTGCCACTTTTTCCGTATCACTCTCCGATTCATCATGAAGATGAAAATGTACTCGATTAGATTTAGATTTATAGTCGAATAGTTCCGAATTACCCAATTTAGGCTCTCTTGAATTTAGTTTATCAAATGATTTCATTGACTTGCGTGATTTTTGTTCCAATCTGGACGAAGAGCCCTCGTTAAGTGAAAAATACTTTCTACGCCTTGAATAAGATCTGGACGATTTGAACTCGTTCAGGTCAACAGAAGAGGCAACGTCTGACGAAACATAACTGCGAGTCCGTTTAGGCCTTCGTTGTCTATAGCCTGTGCCACTGGCTGTTTCACTACTACAAATAGAAGGAACTCGATGACGAGGACATAACTTTGGAAAGTAGAAATTGCCACTAGCCACATCCGAGACACTCGAAATTTTAGCAACTGAACCAGACGGAACACTCTCTCTCCCGTAGTGACATACACTATAATTTGCATTTGAATTGAAATTGAACTCAGCACCATTTTGACTTAGATTACACAATTTACAAGTAGCTCTTAAAAAATTAATGTAACTCTTATTAGTACAATTTATGTTTAATTAAACACCTATTGTGATACTGATATTTGTCATATGTGAATCTGTGTATAAAATAATTAACTGTAAGTAGTAAGGAGTCGACTAGACCATTGGAATCAGGCGAAACTTTTATTTTTGGAATAAGTTCAAGTACCCTTAAAAAGTGGGTAAAAATAAATTATTTATTAAAAAAAAAATTTGTTTTTTTAAATCTAACTTTTTCGAAAAATTGACACTGAATTCAACTGGCAAAGTCCAAGGCAAGAAAAAAATGGATATTGCTCGACTTAATTGAGAATGGTATACATAGTTTAGTAAGCCTTGGTTGTCATCACAAGCGGCGTCCAATACTTTAAAAATATTAATAATCAATGTGCAAGTAATAAACTTTATTGTGAAAATTCAAGGACTGATAAAAGATTTGTTAACATTTAATGAATTAACATTTGCAATCAAGTACTTTTCAACTTTTCATGTTCTTTGAAATACAGAAAGAAAATTTTTTAAATTATTGATTTATTTTCTTTTATTTTTGCATCATATTTCAAAAATCAAATTTAAAATTTAATCTAATAAAAAGTTTTTTTTACATATTTTTTCAGTCTAATCTAATCATTTTTATTTAGAATAATTTTTTCAAAAAAAAAATATGTTCTGGTAAAAACTAAAAGGCATAGTTTTGAAATATATTTTATGCTGATACTAAATTTATTTTTCTGCTACCTAAAAAAAAATAAAAATGATACTAAAATTCACACTTAAGATACTAAAAATAAAATTAAAATGATACTTATTTTGTTTATGTGATACTTGTCTGCATTTAAAATTTGCAGCCTCTTTGCCTATTTTCTTTTGAGAGAATTTGTAATTCAAACAAACTATTGTTTGATTTCCTCTTGAATTTTTAATAAATTTTATTAGCGGAGGATTATCAATTGAAAAAAATACAGAATTCATTGTTGAAAATATAATTTTTATATTTATTAAATAAATAGTACATGTATTGAAAGTTTTAATATGTACGCATCAAAACGTACTCGCTAGTACAGTTTAGCATATTAATTTCTCTAGATAATATATTAAGAAAATAAAGAAAATAATTTTAATTAGTACTCGCTAGTACGTTTTAGTGCGTACGCTTTAGAACGAACCCAATATTTTTTTTAATTGGTATCAAATAATTAATTAAATAAACATTTATGCATTGCCACTTATAAGCTTTTATGGCAAGGATTAATTGACAACTATATAAATGTGTTAAAATACTCAAACATGTTGATTGAACTAATTAAGCAATAATATAAAAAACTTCCTGTTTTTCTGATTTTAAGCAATCAAACAATGACTGAAGAATCAACAAGTTACAATTTGTTCCTCATTGTAACCAAGCTGAGTCCAATGAAGAAACATTGCAAGATGCTGATAATTTGGATAAAGCTCAACCAAAAAAAACAAGAGGAAAAAACCGAAATTATTTTTCGTTTTGTAGTTTTACCAACTATGAAATAGCCGATCGAGTCTTAAAAGGTGTCTTTGAAGGCTAAAAATGGCGTAAAGCTAATTTAAATCAAGGCGACAAGAGATTTTTTAGTTGCTAAACTTTGGGCAAAAGATCGAAATGCTCAAAGAAAATGTACCTATTCATGCATTCCGAGAGCCAAAAATGTACACTTTTCATCTCAGACGACCAACACAATCACGAAGAAAGCTTTAGTGGTGTCGATGTACAAAGATTGAAACTCTAAGTTATTTAGTAAATGAAGTGGTCGAAGACGAAATTTCTTTCATTATTGAATTCGAAGATGAACAAGAACCTGCAACTGAGAATGGTCAAAATTTACCAGAGCAAGTTGTAGCGCTAACGACGTCAAATGAAGAAACAATAGAGCAGCTAAATATCGTTCATGGTGTATTCGAATCAGAGCCAAGTGTGTTTAATTTAGTAGAAAATTGCCCAGCTAAACGTCCGAGAGGTAGACCTCGCAAAAACCCAATCAGTGATCAAAGTAAACCTGCGAGCAAAAGATCAAAAAACAATTAATTTTTTTCTTTTTTTGTATTTTTTATTATCATCAATAAAAATTAATATCATTTTCTTATAATTCGTATCAATTAATTTTTTTTGATAGCATAAAAATAAAGAAATACAAATAAAATTAGTATCATTTTTTTTTTTAGTAGCAGAAAAATAAAATTAGTATCACGTAAAATACATGCCCATAGTTTTTAGTTAGTTGATAAATGATTTTTTTAGTAGATAATTTAATTTATTTTTTTTAATAAAAATAGTATTCGAAAGATATTTTTTTTCAAATGTAGATAATTGTCATTAAAGTACAAATTTTTGTTTTTTTACACTAATACTTCAAAAATTTACTAGTTTTAATTAATTTAATTTCTTGATTGCGTAATTTATTAAGCTAAACATACTTGACACACTATACATTGAATTATAATTCGAAAAAAAAAAATAAACTAAAACTTGCCCAAACTAAAAAATGTCTGAAGTTTCTTCAACTTCTGTACTCTTATCAGTCAATATTCAGGAAACGTGGAAGACCAAAAATGTAATCAATAATGAAAGTGAGCAGCCATCAAAAAGGTTAAGTAATTAAATTATTCTTCCTATTTTGATAATTTTGAAAAATATTTATTTAGTATCTACTATTTATTTTACTATTTTATTTTCAAAGTAGAAAATGTAATAAAATTAAAAACTAAAATAATTGAATAGTGCCTAAATTAATTTGTTAATACCTAATATAATTTTTTTGAGTATCTAATGTAACATATATCTAGTTTATGTTAATGTCCTTATTGAGACGAAAATTTGGCATGCAAACATTCTCATTCAACTTTGAATAAGTGTCTCGGGTTAAACTTAGGTATTTTTGTTTCCCTCTCTCTTGTACCTTCTTTAACGCATTTAAAACCTTTTTCATAATTGTATACTTT
This sequence comes from Brachionus koreanus, assembly GCA_016987375.1. NCBI lineage: Eukaryota > Metazoa > Rotifera > Eurotatoria > Ploima > Brachionidae > Brachionus > Brachionus koreanus. The sequence goes on along the minus strand of PJRA01000353.1, from coordinate 911,999 downwards.
TAAGTTCAATAATCAATTGAATCAGTTAATAATCAACCGTTACCTGTTTTTAATTTCAGTTGTAACAACGGGAGGAAGCTCATATATTACAATAAATCCAATATCAACAGTACTTATTACAAAAAAGAGAGGAAGACCAAATAAAGTCGATATAAAATCTACAACATCTGTTACAAAAAAGAAAGCAAGACCACCCAAAAACATTGAGAACAACGATGAAGATGATGTAATATCGAAACGAAATAAAAGAAGTATATTAAAGGTTAATAAAAAACACTAGAAGCACTAGAAGCACCAAGCATTTTTTCACGTTTTTTTAATTCAAAAAAATTTTATAAAGTAATATCATTTTTTAAGTAAATTTTAAAATCTACATAAATAAAAAAAGATATATTCATTTGAAAAATCTATTCAAAAGATACGAGGATTTAAAATTTTTCAAAAGAGTCAAAATGACTCCTTTGGTGCTTCTAGTGTTAAGTACAAAAGCTATATTGCACTTTTTTGCAGTATCTTTTTAAAAAATATCTTAATTTTTCAAAATAAGAGGATTTTTTGTTTGTTTGTATTTAAGTTTGTAAACCAAAAATTTGAATTTGAATAAATTTTTTTGAAAAAAAAAATCGAAAAATTTCTTCTTCACTAACACTAGAACGCCCGAGGGGTTTTTAGACCCCTTTTTGAAAAATTGAAACTTGAATTTTATCACATATAAATAAAATTTTAAAAAATGGTTTTTATTAGCTAAAAATATAAAATTTAATTTTTAGAAAATAAATAAATTCTCAAAAAAAATTTTCAATTTATCTCAATAACTTTAAAGAGAGAATGCTTCCCTGCTCAAATTAGAAACGATTTTGCCGCTGCGCTCAGTGCAAGACATGCCTTTTTCTCAAAGAAAATATAGTGAAATCCAAATCAACTGCTGGTTTCAAAATCGCTTTTCAAGATGAGTTCATTGGATTAGGCTTCTACAGCTCCACACAGCCAAATAGAGGTTATGGGCAGACACTACATGTTAAGTGTCGCAGTAAGAATTTCTACTACTACTAATACTTAATTTTGCTTAAGTATATTTAGACAAAAAAGAATTTTAGTCACGAGAGTATTTGTAGTTGGCAAAGAAAAATTTTAGAAAAATGATAATTTTTGTTGATAAAAAATTCTAAGCTATTAAAAAACATCAAACAACTTATTGTTATGAAAATCGAACAAATCAATAAATTAACTATTGCTTGAAGTGACAATTTTTTGATCAAAATTTATGGGCTCAAAAGTCAGAAAAAAAATGAGCACCTCAAATTGTTCAGAATTTTATTCAGCTTCTGGTTCTGGTTTAATAAATTGGGATGAGGGGGTTAAATAAGGACGAAATCTAGAAATAGACAAAGTCTCCAACAAAAATTTTGTTTAGTAGTCAAAAAGCATCTTTTTTAAAAAAAAAAAGATACACCATTTTGAAGATTAACTAAAATACTTTAAGAATTTGAGTAATAATATTAAAATATGCATTCAAAGCAATGAAATTTTTAGGCCTAAAAGAATACTATTAACAATCTTAAAACTAATCTTTGAGAGGAGATAGCAAAAAAAAAAATTTTTTTTTTTAATACTTTTTACAATATTTAAAATTTATCAGATATTTACTAATTTTTTCTCTTGATAAAATTAAGAAATAAAAAATTTACATCCCTTTTTTTTTATTTAAATATTTTTTTCCTATTTTAAAATAATTATTTCAAAGATTGTAAATTATGTAAATTGGTGACTATTTAATATTTACTAAATTCCTCTATCTATAGACATGCAATTAATTTTTTATATTTTTATTTTTAAATTTTCTCAAGAGTCTAATCTAATCATCCGATTTACGCCTATTTATTTTAACTAGTATAATCAAATATATTCAATGAATTTTAGATAAGAAAGTGCTAATTCAAGATGATAATTAAAAAATTTTTTTTTCAAGCAAAAAAGTAATTTTAAATATAATCAAATAATAATTTTTAAATGAATATAAAAATAAAAAATTACTCTGTAAGACAGAGGGAGGCATTTCTTGATAATTCAAAGGTGGATTTGACTGAGCATACTGTAAAATATCATCGTCTTCTGATTCACAAATACTACTTTGATCATCATTAAGCAGTTCCTCATCAAAAATAGAATAAGCATGCAAATCTTCACCAATTACACTACTAATGCTTGTTCGGTCTCTAATTCTATAACACGAGCATTGGAGTAAATCTAAAAATTGCAAATTTTCAAATTTTGTTTATTTGAATTTTAGAGTTTATTTTTTACTTCTTGATTTTAAAAAAGCGATTGCATCTGTGTAGCCTCTGAAACACATGGCCTTGAGAACTTGTGGATCAGGCGGAAAAAGGGCCTTGGAAATCCGGTACATGTTTTCATTGCTCCACTGAATATTTGTTCCTTGAAAGTCCATACAAGAGTACGAAGCAGATTCACCTCTAGGACAAATGTCTGCTTCGCCGCCGAAAGGCGATACTAAAATTGTGTTTTGATCGAGGACTGGATTGTTGTTTGACAAGCCTCCGTCCCAGTAATACTTAAAATTTTCAAAAATAAAATGCCTTTTAAGTCTCATTCAAGTCTTACTGTTCCTTTGAACTTTGGAGGAATGAAACCTGAGTAAAAGGGTACAAATGAACTGCAAATAAGAGCCTTTAATATAAAATAATTTATTTCTATCAAGTAAATTTTGACAAATAGTACTTGAATTAATTCTTCTCTGGTGTCAAATTTGTTGACCAAAAAATTTTTGCCATCTTTCCACCGAGTTAAAGAGATGTGTACTTTATCTGTGCATATTTTGTGAGCATCGACAGGAAGAATTCTTTTATTTTTAAATTAGATTAATTTTTTTCCAGGAAAAAAAAAAGGTTTCTAACCTCCTGAGTCCATTGCGTAGAATATCGACAATATTGAAGCTCGGATGTAAAGGTCCGAGTGCATGACTGCGTGCCTTAAGAGCTATTTCTAGAACATCGCTTACCATTTGGCCTTTAAAAAAGAATAAAAGTGAATAAAATTTTGAAATACTCAAGACAAAATTGTATTCATGATGATTTAGAAAATTATTCTCCAAATGGCTCACCTAGACAGCAGTCTGAGACAGCACAAGCCGCCACCAAAGAGCCCGCACTGCATCCACTAATTTTACTTTTCAGTATAATTTCGGGAGCATGCTCTTTAAATGCACTTATTACCCCAATATGATAAATACCCAAAAATCCACAACCAGACAAAGATAAGTTCAGCATTGATTTTTTCAATTTATCGACTTGAAATAATTTAATAAAAAAAAAAATTTTTTTTTTCTCTTCTTAAAAAAAATCTTGAAATAAATGTTTTAGAAATTTTATTTTAAATTTTTGAATACAAATGGGTGCTCAAATAGACGAATGTGGCATTGAAGCAAAGTGAAAACCAATAATTAAAATAAAATAGAATTACTAATGAATAAATTTTAATTTATGTGCACATGAGTTTTTTTCAAAATACTTATAACAAAAAAAAAATTTATTTTTTCATTTTTATATACATAAATTATTTTGTTGGTAAAAATCAGACGATGATTAAACTTGCTCTATAATCACGCCCTGTTTAAAATTTAAATAAGCAAAGGCGCAATGAATGCTATGACGAAAATGATATCATATGATTTTAGCATTGGCTGAAAAGTGTTTAATCAATCTTCTCTCCGAGCATTCTACTACTAATGTACTTGACCTAGTAGCAAGTTGTTCCGACACGTGCAACTTAAAATCTCACCAAAAAACTAACATCTATTTTAGACTACTTCTAAAGTCGAATTATTAAACTAGAATCTTATTTTAGGATATAAACGCAATTGTGTCACCAAAACCTAAATAAAGTAAAAATAATTTTTACAAAATTCAATCAAATTATTTATATATTTCTTATCAGTCTTATTATAAGAGTTTAGCTATGAAAAAAATTATCTTTTAGTCAACAAGTCTGGCTAACCCACCCTTTTTTATCAATTTAAAATACCTAAGAACATATAAATAATAAAAAAAATTAAATAACATTTGAAAAATTTTTGAAATTATACTGATATTTTCTAACTAAATGTTAAAGTAAAATTTATCATTTAAAATCCAATTTTATGCTCATTTAAAGAATAGACTTTTTTTTATATAATAATTAACAATGTTTTTTTTATTTTGCAGTTAATTAGTACTTTTAATAATTTTTAAGAAAACATATTTTGATTTTACTTTGATCGCTTTCTTAAATTATAAATTATTATAAAAGTAATCGAGTGTCTGCATTTTATTCAAAATAAAAAGCTAAATCTCAAGTTCAAAAAGTTTCAATTAATTCACAATTTTAATGTAGAACAATTCTTATCGTTAAGGATCACGTTTGCAAAAATGAGGCTTGTAAGGCATTTGCTTAAGCGATAAAATTATTAGTTTAAATTTTTGTTTTAATTTTGTTTAGAACAAATTTATAGTAATAGAGGAAAAAATTTAAAAGAACTTTTTAACTGGGCCAAAATTTTGCGCTTTTTTCAAGTATCTTTGTAATTCTAAAACATTGAGTCATTATATATTTTAACACTAGAAGCACCAAGCATTTTTTCAGGTTTTTTTAATTCATTAACATTTTATAAAAAGACTAAAATAATTTTATAAAGTAATATCATTTTTTAAAGAAAATTTTAAAATCTATATAATTCAAAAAAAATAAATTTATTTGAAAAATTCATTCAAAAGATATGAGGATTTAAAAATTTTCCAAATGAGTCAAAATGACTCGTTTGGTGCTTCTAGTGTTAAACTAAACAGAATTTGATGCTCCTCAAATGATGTTACTTACTATGTAATGATTATTTACTATAATGGTTTGATCCGCTCTTTAGGTAGGCAAACTAATAGTTTTAATAGTTTCTTAGGTGCCTTCAAAGCTACTGTTTTCTCCAACCAATTAGCTTGTTCTGTCTCTGATCCAATTGCTAATGTTTCGTTTTCCGTTAGGTAGTCAAAATCGGTTCCTAGTTAATTGTTTTGCGCTTTTATCATGTGAACTAGCGCTTGTATAAGAAAATTTTCTTTATTAAATAATTGTTGAGCTCTAACAATTTATGTGTTTTCTTCTCCTGGTTCTCAGAATCGATTCATTTTTTATACCCATGCTGATGACATGGGTTTATAATTAAGACAAGATGTGAAATAGGTGTCTTTATTAGCACCTTGAAACGTTTGTTTCTGAGATACATGACAATCATATTAATTCTTATAATAATAATAATAATAATAATAGTTAATATTCTATGCTCAAGTTTAGTTTAACTAAACTGACAAAGCAGGAAGAATTTTTGTTTATCTTTGTGTATCAGCTGAGGTACTAATGTTTAAGTGATACGTATTAGGATTATTTTTTTTACTTCATTCTAAAAAATTTTATAAAAATAAAACTTGGGTACTTTTACGTCATTAATGGAGAAAAAGGACAATCAGCAACATCAGTAACTGGTGAAATATGTCTGGTAAAAGAAAATAATTGTTCATTTTTAATTTTCACATTTTTTAGATTTTTTGTGCAATTTTTCTGAAAATTAAAACAAATCTTTTAAATTTTTTGATGAAAAAAAAAATCTAAAAATCTAAAATTATTTTTTAAATTATTTTCATTTTGCCGAAATAAGAAAGAAGCAAGATTGATTTTAAAAAGTTTAATAGTGGTAAAATGAGTCTTCGACCAGCTATTCTCGATCAGAATGCTCTACAGATAGCTGTTGGAAGCAACTCCTAAATAAATACTCGCTAATTATCAAATGATCTTTACACATCACAATCAACGATATCTCTTCATCTTAAGTTGATTTGAAAAACTAGCAGATGTTTTTGAGTTGTTCCTTGTGACTTAAAAAAATGATGCATTACATTGTATAGGAAACAATTAAAAAAATCCTTTTCCATGATGGACCATTAATTTTGATGAGAAGTGTATCTTTTTTCGAAATTATGATAACATAAATCAATGGTTGGATCCATCTCAGCCTCAGCTGTGAAAAGAGGATGCTTTGATAAAAAGATAATGTTTTGAGTTTGGTTGAACTTCCAAAGGGGTATTATACTTTGAGCTAGTCTCAGACGCTAGTGCTACAAATGTAGAACTTTATTCTGAATAATTAGAACGAATGTATGCTTCACTTTAAGGAAAATATCCTTTTTTGGGCAACCGAAAGCTAGGTTTGTTCCCTCAAGATAGACCTCATACAGCTAAAAAAACAGTGGAAAAAGTAGAAAAAGCTGGAAGGGATCGAACTTTTTCCTTATCGAGCATATAGCTCATATCATTCTCTTTCTGATTTTCATATTTTTCGCTCAATGACTCATTTTCTTAGACAAACTAAAACCAAGTTTAAGAAAGCCGTTAGTTTTTTGGCTCCTAAAGCCGTGAATGATACAAGAGATGAATAGAATTACTCGCTAATAGAAGGCTAGAGAATATAGAGCATAATGATTCATATTTTGATGATTAGCTAGCTAACTATAGATTTTTTTTCTATTGATTAATCATAAAAAGCTAAAAAAAACGCGCTTTTTTCGTCCTAACGGGTGATGCATAAGTAAATGGACAAAAGTTAAGTTAACTTGCCCGATCATGCAAATGATCAGGGGATCATATATATATTTATTTATTAACTACTAAAAATTAGCT
>PJRA01000353.1:875420-887632 GCA_016987375.1 Brachionus koreanus | reverse complement strand
ATAAAGTCGCGTTTATTTTTACTATCAAACTTGGAATCAAATCTGCAATATGCCAATCGGATTTTTGCGAAAAAAATGAAAGCGAATACAGTGGATTTAAGACTCCAAGAAAGTTAACTAACTTGGCTCTAGAAATCGGACATTCATTCTTTTTTAACGAGTTTTTTTCATAGGCCAAATAATACGATATAAGCATTTAATAAGTTGACGACCATCTTGTTCCATTTTCGCATCTCAATTTAGCCTCTTTTAGTCTAAAATCATACGATAGAATAGTCGATGATCTAATACTATCAGAATAACTCGTTAAACTTACCAAGTTTTTACTAAATAGTTTGCATTTTTTAATAGCAGATCGAACACTTAAATTGATTTTATGGGACGAGCATGAGTATCTTGGTACTGTATCTGATCCGATTTTTAAATTCATCGAAAAAAGGTACTGGTTCTTCTACCAACCGATCTATCTCGATGTCTACATCTTAGTCTACTGCATATCAAAGAGCTTGAATTTTCTATCTGATTTAGCTCATTTAGATCGTTTTGGTCGTCCAGCTCATTAGAAAGATCGAGAAAAATTCAAGTGTTCAAATGTAAATGTGAGTGTAACACTTGAAAATACCTTGGGTGCAAGTTCAAGTCCAAGTATTATTTAATACTAACACTCACACTTGACACTTGACTTTTTTCAAGTGTAATTGTATGATCTCTCATAACAGAATCTTGTAATTTTTTGTCTTTGATTTAATTTATTTGATGATGAACAGCTTTTTTCGTATGAAACCAACACATTGCACGCTTAAAATTATTTGTTTTCGGATAAAATGTTGATTTTAATCCCTTTGTTATAGAATCGACTGCATTTGCAATCAAAGCAAGACTGTCTAAGAATTATTAAATCCAGTTCTTTTTAAGCCAATACTAACTTTTAAAGTTATTAGTGGATTTTGAGCAAGGAGGCGTATAATTTCTTATTTAGTTGATTCATTGTGCTTTTTTTGCTAGAATTTTGATTCATCTTATCATGATTGTGTTCATTAGTGGTTTTTAGCATTATAACTGCTTGATTGTGGCTATTAAATAAAAAACATATAGTTGCATTGCATTTCTTTTGTTCCAGCTTCTGTTTCGTATGGCCTCTCATATGACCATGTTGTATTTTCTTTTAACCATTCGTCATTGGAAAATAGAGATATGGAAAATATGTATATTATATCAGTAATTTATAAGTTCATTAAAGTAATAATTGAGACAGAAAATGATTTGAGGACATCAACTGTAAATATTGTTTTTGAATAAATTAATTTATGAGACCAAATTTATAATTATTGTTAATGTGTAATGAGCCCACTTCAGTAACTGGAAGAGCCCGAATAAATAAGACCCTTTTTGAAGTCCAAGCGAAAGACTTTAAATTTATTAATCAAAATAAAAATTTTCTTTTGTTTAAAATAAAAAAGTCAAATGAAAAAATAACTAGCTTGACTTGTAAATTTATATTTCATAAATAATATAAAATATACTTTTATTATTAAGAAAAAAAAGTAATAAAGAAATTTCAAGTCAAATCAATAAGCTTTTTTCAAAAAAAATTTCGTTTATTTAAGATACAAAATTTGACTTTTGAAAATTAAAAAAAAAATTTTAAAGTTGGGACTTGGACTTAAATTTTGGAATTTTCAAAAACTCTTTACCAATCTATTTTAAATTTTATTTTAGGAAATATAAAATTTTATTTAATTTTAGATAAGACAAAATTTGCGACCAATATTTCAAAAAAATGACGCAACAAAATTAGTATATGCATTAATTACATGGTTTGGAACAATTGTTTCCATCAATTATGTAGCGTTGCCATTTGTGCTCCTCGATTTAGATAGCTCGTTGAGATTTTACAGGTAGTTTTTATTCGACTCAGCAGTTTGAACAATTTTTTTTTCTATTCTTCTTTTAGATCATGGTATTTTGCAATTCACATAATTTCACTAGTGTGTATTTTGATGTTTTCTTACAAAAAAAATCTGTCGAAAGCACAAAAAGTTAATTTGGCAAAAAAAAACCAACCTAACGCTGATCGAGAGCTGTGAAATAAAACCAACTACACATGCACAATATTAATTTTTTTTTCTAATTAAACAACCTTAAACTTTTGAATAAATCTAATTTTTTTTGAAAAAAAATGATGAATCCTTATTTAAAAAGCTTTCCTAAGCATTTAGAAAATTTATTATAAATTTGTTCAAATTTTTTAAAATTTTGCTAGAATTTTATTCAAATTAAATTAAACAAAAACATGGCTCTAAGGTATATTTTGATTTTGTTGTTCTTTTTTGGTCAGTGTTTGATGAGTTATTATTTTCAGAGAAGGTCTCATATTCGGCGCTTGCAATCCATTGCTAGACATTTCGTGCAAAGTTGAGCCAGAATTTTTAACCAAATATAACTTGAAAGCCAACTCAGCTATTTTAGGCGATGATTCCCATCTTGAAATGTAATTAAAAAAAAAAAAAATTTTTCTTAAAAAATAAAAATTTATTTAGCTATGAAGATATTAAAAAAAAACATGTTAGTGAAATCGAGTATATTCCAGGTGGATCCGGTCAAAACGCTTTGAGAACTGCCTCAGTAATTCTTCACTAATTTCTAAAAAAAATTTTTTAATATTTTAAATTTAAGTGGATTTTGAATTACCCGAATGTTGCCACTTTTGTCGGCTGCATCGGCCGAGATCACAACGCCGATATCATGAGCGAAAAATCAAGAGAAGTCGGCTTAAACACCGCATACCAAATTACTGATAAAGCATCAACTGGCACTTGTGCTGTTCTGATAACTGGCGAAGACCGCTCGCTTGTTGCTCATCTTGGTGCTGCCAATTGTTTTACTTCAGATCACATGGACAGAGCAGATGTCTGGGAACATGTCAAAAAATCAAAAATTATCTATGTTACAGTAGGTTTTGCTTAGACTGGTGTGATTTAAAATTAACTTTTTCAATTCTAGGGTTTTTTTTTCACTGTTTGCTGTGAGTCGATAATGAAATTGGCCAAATTTGCCCTAGAACATGATAGAACCTTTAGCATAAATTTGTCAGCTCCATTCCTTAGTCAATTTTTTACTGATCAACTTAAAGCTGCTCTTCCATACGTTGACATTTTATTCGGAAATGAAGATGTAATTTTTTTACTTGTATTTTTTGTTTGTCAAGATTAAAAAATGCTTTAATTTAGGAAGCTATGGCTTTTTCAAAGAACATTTTGGGTAAAGAGTCAACAGATATTGCGGCTATAGCAAAAGAAATGTCAAATATGCCAAAATTAAACAACAAAAAGCGCATTGTAATCATTACTCAAGGACATGATCCAGTTATAATGGCCATTGGTGATTCGATTAGACAAATTCCAGTTCAAAAAATTGAGCACAGTAAAATAGTTGATACTAATGGCGCTGGTGATGCTTTTGTTGGAGGATTTTTGGCTCAGTATGTTCAGGATAGAGACTTGGAAAAATGCATTGATTGTGGCATTTGGTCGTCTGGTCTTATCATACAACGATCAGGTAAAATTAATTTCATTAAATTTTTATTTTTAATAACTTCTATTTTTATATTAAAAGGTTGTACTTTCCCTGAAAAAATGACTTATCAATAGATTTTAGTTTCTATTTAGTCAATAGAATTTTTTTAAAATCACTTTTGGAAAAATAAATACCAAAAATAAAATTTTATTTTTAATCTTTTTTTAATCTTGACCATTTTCGAGACTTCAAAATCAGACTTAAATCATTTTTATAAAGATTTAAGCACTAAAAAAAGTAAATTTTCAAAAAAAAGAATCTAAGAACTTTAGAATGAATTTGAATCTAAGCATCTGAGCAAATATGATATATTCATCTAAAATAAGCTTTAAGTCCTATTTTGAATATTGGGTTTCCCTCGTTAAAGTCCAGAAACCGCCAACAAAACTGAATTCTGCCCCTAAGATAGATTCGAGACCAGGATTTAAATAAGATTAAAATTTAAGTGGTTTTTTTTTCTAGTAGTATTCGTAGAAGTGAGACTACAGTATATTAATCTATGCTAAAGTCTATCGGAAATTTACTTCCAGAAGAGCTGTGACTGTCTTTCTATTCTTTCTTTATCCCATACCAAACACTTCTTTGTCAATGTCTGGCTTAAAGCCATTGACCTTTTTTGCTTCAACAAAACACTATAACAGTTTACAGTGTTAATTTACAATTCCATAACCTTTAAGCTTCTATAAAAGTTATAGATGTGAAACTTGGCTGCTAAATCAAATTTTTTAATTTCCACATGAATTGACTGTAAGAAATAAAGATAATTAAATATCCAACAATGTTTTTCTATTTTTTTGCGGACTTAAGTTAGTTTCAGGAATAATTTATTGTTTTTTATGCACTTTTACAGGATATACAATTTATATGAATTATAAAAACAAATTACTAGTGATTTGTCTTAACTAAATTAAGCTTTGTCGAATAGGTCAGACTAAGGCTACAAAAAATATGGTATAAAAGCAGAGTTGTTGCAGAGTGTCAAGTCAAGTCATAACTTTGACTTAATTTTTTGTGACTTAGACTTAAAACTGTGAATTATAAACAAGTCTGATTTGAACAAGAGATATATCGCCTTTTAGGGGCCTTGGTCAAAAAGTACAGTAGTAATGCTAAGTCCAAATCTTACTTTTTTTTTTGCTGAAAAATTGGCGTTTATTCTTTGACTTTAAAAATAAAATAATTCTAAGTCACTGCCCTGACTTAAAAAATAAAAAAAAAATTAAGTCAAGTTATGACTTGACTTAAAACTGTGACTTAAAAACAACTCTGGATAAAAGTGATATGTAATTTGTAATGTGAGATATCTCGGAAATTTTATATAAATTTCTTTAATTAATAATTTCTGATAGTTATTTCTGCTTAAAAATTTGTGATATATTAAAATTTTTCATAAAAAAGATCTAAAAATGTAGCTAGTAACAGAAATTATTAGATTTCATCTAACCGCTAGAGTCACAAGAAAAAATCTAAATATTAAAACTAGTATCATTAATAGAAACAAAAAAAAAATCAAGGCTTGGGAAAGTCTCTTCAAAGGGTACCAGGTGCGCCTGAAGGGCTAGAACGCCAAAGCAATGCACTTATCCAGAACCATGCTTAAAAAAAATTCAAAGATATTATGTGTGATGTAATGCTTACACGTATTCAACTAATGTTGGTCGATGATGTTGCATCAGCCTGTTTGTTAGAATAAAACACAAACAAGTGATGCAGAATTGGCACTAAAATGAAGCTATTTATATAATTTTTGTTTGTTTTTCAAAATAAGAAGAATTCTTTGTAAAATAAAATATGTTTATGCGTTTGTAAAATTACTGCCTTGTACGATTTTCTGATCATATTTAAATCTTGATTTGAAAATTTTGCAAAACATTATGACTTGATGGTTCTCTAATTACTGAATATGTTTTAAGTACTCCCAATCACTGTGCTCATGATTCTCTTTAGTCATTTCTATCATGACTGCTTCGTTTCTTTTCAAATAGGGGTCAATTTTAATACGAATAGTACATTTTTTACATTGATACCATATTATATCTGCTTGCAATGTTTCGGTCGCTCTTTTTGTAGTCCAGTTATTTCCTTCAAATTCTCGATCTAGACATTTTATAGCATTCTCCAAAGAAAGAAAAATACAAGAAGGAAAATAAGTTTTACTTTTTCCTCTAGTTTTTCTCTTTGAATTAGGTTCAAAAAACTGATCTTGAGAAATGTTGTTGGAGATTTGAATAAAATGGATTTGAGGGATATGGTTACATTGATATATAAATGTTGAAGAAAAAAAAAACAAGAAAGATAAAAAGCGAAAATTTTTATTGAACATTATCAGATTAATTGATATTTAATTTTGTTTTTTTTTTGTTGTATAAAATTTTCATTTCAATCAATTATGTAATTATAAATTAGAAAAGTGATTTTGATGGCCGGTTGGGACGGCCGGGTCGTTCGGATGGGTCGGCTATGATGGCCGGATGGAACGGTTTTTATGGCCGGATGGGTCGGCTATGATGGCCGGGTCGGCCGGATGGAACGGTTTTGATGGCCGGTTGGGACGGCCGGGTCGTTCGGATGGGTCGGCTATGATGGCCGGATGGGACGGCCGGGTCGGCCGGATGGAACGGCTTTGATGGATGGCTAGGACGGACGGTTTGGTCGGACGGACTGGTCGGATGAATAGGTCGGCCGGGACGCAAAATGGTCGGCAAATCGCCGGCCGGCCTGGGACCGTTTCGTTTTTATTAGAACCGCTGTTTTTTAGTTATTAAAGTATTTTATACGCGTTTTAGAAACATCTTGTGACTAATATCCATCAGTAAAATTCTTGGTTCAAACATTAGACTATTTAACAGTTTTTTTTTAAATATTTTAAGAAAAATAAACTTCAAAAATCATCTTCATCTAAAAAAAAATAAATCATTAAATGGAAACTGTTTTAAAATATTTCGCTTTCAAAAATATTCTTTTCGGTCAAAATATAAAACAAATTTTAAAATTTAAAATTGAAATAAATTAAAGTAAAAAAAAATCTAATCTTATTTAAAAATTTTAGAAAAAAAAATATTTTAAAGAAAGTTTTTAGAAATTGTCCAGCTAACTGGCAAGGCTAGAAAATTTCATTAAAATTTTAATTCACGTTGCAAAGCATACGAATATTTTTTTAATTATGTAAAATAAATTCAAAAATAAAGTTGAAAAAAAATCTAAAAATTTTCCCAATTAAAATTTATAGATATGTCTAAATAAAATTACATTCAAAATTAAATTAAAATATTTCTTTTTTTTTTTAGAATGGAAGAAGCTTTTAAAATAAACCAGAAATCGTCAAAATTGCGAAACGATTCTGCTGTTCAAGGCACAAATGATTCATCTGTTTTGAGTAAAATCTCTGCTGCACAACTTGGTTATTGTAGAGATGATTTTCTCGGCCATTTTGCAGCAAAGAAGGCCCGTCGCTCACCTCTTGTTAATCGGTAACTTACACAATAACCAACCTAAAGAATTTTTTCTGTTTTATATTTTATTATATCATTAAGTGGATATTATATCAGAGCTAAACTGATAGATCATGTAATCAAAGGTTTTTTAAATAAAGTGGCTTTAAAAAATCAAATAGTAAATCTGGGAGCAGGATTTGATTCAACATTTTTTCGATTAAAAGACCAATCTTTGCTAGATAATACATTTTTTATCGAAGTAAGAAATTTGCTTTATTTAATAATTCCAAATTTATTAATTTTCAGATAGATTTTCCTGATGTAATAAACAGAAAGATCAATTTAATCAAAAGCAATGACACTTTATCCGAAATGTGTCCCGATTTGGAGAAAAAAAAAGAAATAAATGGAAATACAAGTTGATATATTTTTTTTAATTATTCAAGTTTTTTTTTTTTTAGTCTAGTTAAATATATTTTTAAAGTTTATCAAAGTTTAAAATCGAATTTGTTAATTCTTGGAATTGATCTGCGCAACACTGAGCTTCTCGAGGCCATTTTAAAGTCTATTCCTCAATTTGATGAGAATGCACCGACTTTTTTTTTGTCCGAAGTGGTTATGACTTACATGTCTGTTAAAAGGTAACTTTGTTGCTGGCTAAAACAATGAGAAAAAAGTCTTATTTAACAATAATTTAGCTGTAATAGTTTGATAAAATGGATTAGCGAGACATTTTCAAATTGTTTTCTGAGTGTTTATGAGCAAATAAACCCACATGACTCTTTTGGACAGGTTATGTGCTCTCATTTCACAAAACTCGGCTCTCCTTTAAAATGCATTTTAAAGTATCCGTTTGATCAAGATCAAAAAAATAGATATTTACAAGAGGTAATTATTTTCTATTGTAAAAATTATTTTTTTTAACTTTTATTGTTTTGGAGTTTTTTTTTTCAAATTCATTTAATTAATTTTAGGGTGAGCCAGATAATTTTGCATTTTGTTTGCGATAAAGATGATAATCAAAAGAAAGATCTGGGCTATAAGCTGAATAAGGAAGAAGTTCTATCTCTTTGATCTCTTCTAGCTTTTCTATTTTTTTCGTTGTTCTTCATGTGCTATATGATAACTAGCGTTATCTTGTAGCTTTTGGTTGATCAAAGAAGAATATTTTTCTTGAAGTGAAGCATACATTCGCTCTAATTGTTGAGAATAAAGTTAGCACTAGCATCTGGAACCAGCTCAAAGTATATTACCTCTTCCACCAGACACACAAAATCACATTTTTATTAAAGTGTTCTCTTTTCACGGCTGAGTTGGTTGAGCCATTGATTTCTGTTATCATATTTTCGAATATAAATTCAGATCCACTTCTCATCACAACTAATGATTCATATGAAAAATCCTTCATCTAAAGAATATTTTTAGTAGTTTTCTACAAAATGCAATGGGCTATGAATATCGAAATCTTTAAAATAATTTGAAACAACTCGGCAAAGAATGCTAGCTTTTTTAATCAAATTAATATCAAAGCTTTCATTGTACCTTTTTTTAGTCCTTTTTTTCAGTAATAACGTAACAATGCCAGTATTTGAAAATTTTCATTTAAAGTTTTCATTTTATAAAATATTTTAGAACTAAATAAAAAAAGATACATACTATTTTGAAGAGCATTTTTTTCTGTTTATTTAAACACATAATATGACTTAACACTCAAAGGCCGGAGGGGTCTTATGAACCCCTTTTATTATTTCCTTTCTTTGTTTTTTATTCAATAAATTTAATAAATAAAAAAAACTATAAAATTATTTAATTTTTATTAAAAAATAATTGTTATTTTCATTGAAAAAAAGTAAAAAAACGAGTTAAATAAAATGGGTCGAAAAATCTCTCCGGCATTTGAGTGTTAATTTTTTAGAATTACAAAGGTATTAAAGTCAAAATTATTCAATCTTTTAAAAAAGGCAAAATTTTATGACTCAACATAATAATAATTGTCCCTTTTCTAACCTTCCGGATAATTAGAAGACGCTCATCCACTTTTGGTTTTCTAATCAATTTAAACAATAAAATTTTAGTTTTTTTTTAATTTAAGTGTTGAAATTTTTTGTCATTTACAAATCTGAAAAAAATTTTGAAAAGTACTTGAAAATGATGCAGAAATATTTTATTTTTTAAATTTAACAATATAAGCTGCCAAATTAATTTTCAGAGGAAAATTTTTTTTAATTTTTGAATAAAAAATTTTATTATTTTTTTGAGCAAAAAAAAACGTTTTCAATTTTGAAAAAATTATTTTTAGTTCAAAAAAGCATGGTTTCTTTCATAGAAATATTAAAATAATCTGTCTAAATAATGACGAAAAGAGTTGTCTTTTATTTTACTACCGCTTTTTAAATGATACCAATTTTTATAATTTATTTAGATAAGTTTTTTGAAAAATAGTTTAGATTATTTTAAAATTTTTGCATTCAAAAATATTTCACAAAAAATTTAAAAACTCATAAAATGGTCTTTGAAAAAGTGCTAAATAAAAATAGTTTACAAATTTCTATCATATATTTTAGTATCAATTTAAGTATCAATGACAATAAAATGACAAATATTAATATAATAAATTTAAGCTATTTTTGAGGAAATTAATACCGTTCTTACTAAAAGACGATAAAATAACTTTTTTTCAATTTTATTTAAATTATCTTTAATCACAAATAATCATATAGTTTTTATTCATTTTTATATGTGAATACAAATAGGTATTTAATCAGAAATTTTTTTTTCAAAAAGGGGTTTTCAGTAGCTGAAGTCATCAAAGCATCCCATTTCTATCAGTTCTATACATCTGCAGAAGAAAAGAAGCGTATCGATGATCTTGAATTGTTTGATGAATACGAGCCATGGCATCTAAAATGCTCTCATTACATACTAGTATCGGCTACTAAAGGAAGCATTTGTTCTCAAATATTGACAAATATTTACCCAAAATTGGGTCTGACAACCTTAAAATCATTGATAAAGTTTGATTCAAGTTATATTAGCTACAAAAGTCATGATATAAAATTCGGAAGCCGCTTTGGGCACAGTGTTTGCGCTTTGGGCTCAAAAATATTCATTTTTGGAGGCTTTGGTGAGTTGGCTACAGATCGTTACTGCAAACACTTGAGATTAACATCAGTCGAAGTGGTTGATTTAGAAAAAAATTCTTTAAAAATCCTTCAGCTACCGGCAGACAAAATATGCGACAGAATTTTTCATAGTAGCAAAATAATTGACAAAAATACAATGGTGATTAGTTTTGGTCGAAGCAATCCGAGCAAGATGTTTAACACAATTACAAAAATAGTTTACAATCAAAAAGATGACAATTTTGAAATAAATGAAACTGATTTGGAACTAAAGACAAGTGAATTTGACATTCCGCGATTCAGACATTTAATGAGTCCAGTTCCAAATAATGGCCTTTTCATTTATGGAGGAAAATTTTACGATCAGTCTACAAATAACTCAAAAATTCTAAATGATGCGTATATCATAGACTCTTTAAATAACATTAAAGAGATTCCAGTTGATCCAAATATTCTTTCTGCCAGGCACTCGGCTTGTGTGAATCAGTGGCACAAGTATTTAATAATCTCAGGTGGCTTAGATGCACAAGAAAATCCTCTCAATGATATCATATTATTTGACTGTGAATCCCAGGAATTTAAAAAAATTGAAATTACCAAAGGATATGTTTTACCAAGGTACTCCCATACTAGTCATGTGATCGATGATACTCTAATTTTGATCGGAGGAGCGAATTTCCATCAAAATCCGCCTGGATTATGTTTTATAGATTTGATAAATTTGACCGCTGTTGAATTTGATGCTCCAAATGAAAATCGACTAATGCTTGTTTGTCATCAGAGTCACATCATTGACCGAAATAACATTCTCCTAATCGGTGGTGGTGCTGTATGCTTTACATTTGGAACACATCTTAACAAGTACCCATCTATTTTAGACATTAGCAAATGCTGGTCAAAACTATCTCATTTATAAAGTTAGAAATATTTTAAAATAAAGTTGAATTTATTTCATTTTTTTTATTTAAAAAACAATTGATTATCAAGCTTGTTTTGAAAATTTATATAATTAACTTCTAAACTCATCTTCTATTTTCATTGTCACAATGAAACTCTAATTAAAAATTTAAATAAAAATATCCGAGAGATTTTTTTAGGGATTTTGGAGCCAAAAAATTCACGACATCTTTCTTAAACTTCAACTTCAAAAGGCGAAATTATGTTGTTAGAACATGCGCTCAAAATTAACATTATTTTGGGCAAGACGTATTTTGGTGCATGGTTCAAAGGTCTGCCTTTACTTGTGGTGCAGCATAATTGAGCGAGGGAATACGGTAAACGTGCAATTTAAATTCAATTTATTTTTAGAAACAAGAATCTTTTTTTATCAATTCATTAATAAAGCTTTAAACTGCTACAAAAATTCAACAATCTTCTATGAAATTTAAATGAGCATTTGTTTTGATTATTTTTGAAAAATGATATTTGATCAAAAATTTTACTTTGCCTTTTTCTTTATTATTTTCTAATTTTATCTCATGACTAAGAACAAAGAACATTTCAAAGCATCTTATATCTACTCGAAAGGACATTTCTAATCTCGAAGAGAAGAAAAAGTTTAAACATTTATTTGAGGAATTTTTTTTAATTTTTTTTGAATTATAAACTAAATTCCATAGAAAATATTACTACATATTGATAATTTTAGCCATGTAAAAAAATTAAAAAACAATCTTTTCCTAATAATATTTAAAAAAGTAAAAAAATAAAAGTTAAATGTATTTAAACAAGATAGATAACAACTTTATTAGAAATGATACTCTAATGAAACTTAAAAAACTTTAACTTTATTTTAGTCGTTAGATTTTAGTCCTAAAATTTGTTCCCAAAAATTCCAAAAAATAAAAAAAGTGAAGTTTTTTTGGTCTTGTATTATTAATGTTTCAATGAATTTTAGTAGTAGTAGTAGTAGTAGTAAATAGAACAGCAACTTGAACTATAACAAGTCCAAGTAGAGCCCTTTAGGGCTTTAGCTGTCGCTGCAAAAATCCTTCATCCAGGCATCTAGTTTTTCCTTAAAACTATTTAAACTCTGTGCATTTACAATATCTGTTGGTAGTTTGTTCCAGGTTGTCACAAC
>PJRA01000353.1:851572-864593 GCA_016987375.1 Brachionus koreanus | reverse complement strand
AAATAAAAATAAATTTTGATTTAAAAATATATTTATTTGTGTATTTTTTTCAATAAGTGAAATATGAGATTGAGAACTATGAGAATATTTTATCCACTATAAATAAAGATCCTAAATGAAAAAAAAAAATTTTAAAAACAAAAATGCTTGTATTATTTTCATATTTGTATATTTCTACTCTTCATTGTTCATTATTTTGCGTCTAATGTATTCTCCAATTATTTCAAATGGTCTTTCCTGGTATTCCAAGATAAGCTCAGTCGAAGCAGTTATTTGATCATTTTCAAGTCTATTTAATAACGCCACACAAACAATACCAACTTAAGTGAATAGATTAAAATCTAACAATTTTTATTTTATTTCATAATGCTTTAAATTACATTTTACTTTGGCATAGTTTAGCATACCAGCAAAGCATAGCGATTCCATTTCCATATTCACGACACCTTTTTCATTACAAAATTTCAGAAAATCCAGTTTTTCCTCTCTAGTGTAATCGCAGAAAACCCCATCGATTCTCGATTGACCCTCATAAAAATCGTGTGCGCACAAAGTACGTCCATTAACCACATTGAACTTTCTTCTTATTTGCATTTCTTCTGAAATCTTCAACAAATCTTTAATTAACTTACGGTCGCACTGAGTCTCTCTTATTTTTTCTTTTCCCAAAACATACTTAAGCAAAAAAAATAAAAAATTCTATTTCAAAACTCATGATCTGCTTACCTGACGATACTCAGGTCTAAGCAGTCCATCGACAGCCTCATCAGTTATGATAACAGTGCCTGGCTCGACACCAATACCGCCACATGTGCCTATTCTAAAAAAAGTCAAATCTTCGCATCCAGCATAGTGCAAAAGCTTCATGATTTCATTCAATAGAATCGACAGTGATGGACAGCCGATTCCATGGTTGGCAAAAAGAATCGGCCCCACTTTGTACATGCTGTATCGATCAGTTACCTGTGTAATATCATTCAAAGTAAGTCCTGTTGGAATTCGATAGCCCAGAACATCCTTCATGTAATGAGCGAATTTTTGCATTCGTTTAGAAGTTCCGCCCATGCACACAAACTAAGGGTGTGTCATTTAAAAAAAAAATAAAAAAAGTTGAAATTAATTTTCTTACTCTAACATCACCAAACATTGCTTTTAGATCATTTTGGTTCTTGCCCAAATACAGATGATAAAAGTAGTCGTCTTCTAAAGCATTCAAATGCTTGTTTATGTTTTGAAAAACAATATTCTGGCTAAAGTCATCATTGAAAGCATCATAATGTCCCATTTTTATTTTTACTAAATCTAATAAAATTTAAATTTTCTAATTTTTTTTTTTTAAGTTTACATTATGTTTTAATTGCACAAGCTTTTATTGCTCGATTATTATAGATGGCCTTTAAATTTAAGTTAACAATTTTAAGCGATTATTCTAGGTGAAAATGGAAATATTTGAACTACTTTTGACAATTGTAAATTTTTTATAAGATGGCGAAATAACAAGTAAATCCTTCTATAAATAGCTTTTAATCCAGATTCTAGATTTCTATTTATTCTAATCGTAAAGGTAAACAATTTTAAGATTACACCTAACAAGATAAAACAAAGCTCAAACAAAGAACTAAACATTTACTTGACTAATCAAATAGAAATAAAATTTGAATACAAATTAAAATATTTTTTAAATAAACATTTTTGTACACTCAGCTAAAGAAATTTCCATATGGCAACAGGTATCTAAAAACATTGATTTAATGACACATCTAAATTTTTACAAACTTGATAAATAAAACGAGATATCAACAATAAAACATACTTTAATTTAAATTTTTCTTGTGGGTGTGAATTTAAAAAATGAGCACAAAAAATCAGCTTTAATTTTTTCTTTCAATAAAAATGAGTCAACATTGCTAAACAGTTTTTGTTTCATTCACTATCTTTTCAATTATCAATATTACTACTTTGATAGTAATATTGATATAATTAATTTTACGAAAAACTAATTTTCATAAATATAAATTATCTGTCATTCAATTTAAATTAAATATTGAATAAAACTAAAAAATTAATTAAATTTGATAACAGATTATTTGAAAAAAATATATTTTTTAGATTCGATCCATTTTATAAGGCTCGTTTTTTAACTTTTTTTCAAAGAATAAAAATTAAAGAATTTTATTATATTTTTGATTTAAGATATGATTGAAAAAGAACTATAAAAAATGATGAAAATTATTGAATAAAAAACAAATAAAGAAAGTAACAAAAGAGATTCAAAAGATCCATTCCGACCTTTGAGTGTTTATATCGTAACAATTTTATTTAAAAGAGATAAATTTTTAGAAAAACCATAATTTGAAATTTTTTTTCAGAAACTCACAATGCCCAATTTTTGAATTAAAATATTTGAAAATTTAATTTTTTAGTGACCTGGAATTTTAATAAGTTTACATATTTGACCAAAGATATTATTTTTTTAAAATATATTTGTTTTTGGATCATGAAAATTAAACATCATAATATTTTTTACATCTTCAGAAAAAATAGATTTTTTTTCTATATATCAAAGCGACACGCATTATATCAATAAAATCATATAGGATATACTTTTTTCCAAAAATCTCAAAATTTTCAATATTTCTATTATAATAGTCTAATTTTATTATTCCTGAGAAAAAATTTTTTTTCGACTTTTTTCCTTAAAGAAGTCGAGCAGTAAAAATGACCGCTTCCAGTCCTTCTATAAATATTTTTTATTTCTGAATAAAAGCTCGTCAAAAAATAAAAAAAATTGAATCTAAATAAAATGTATAGGGAAGAAAAAAATCTAAAGCTATTTTTTGGTTGTCCTAGAGCACGGATTTTTTATCCGAATCAAAAAGAAAAATAAAAAAAAATTATTTAATGATATAAAACATTCAAATTAATGGAGAAAATGTTTTTTAAAAAAAACGTAACAGTTAAAACTTGTTCGTTTCGCGCTTAACAAATTATTTTTTTTTGAACTTTTAATTTTTTTTGATTTTCAATAAAATCTTTTTCAAAAATTGGTTCATAATTTGAATAATGAATATTTAAAGCAGCATAAGGAGCATCATCTGACATTAAAAGAAACATTTCTCCGTTTACAAGTGAAATTAAATTCTTTGTTCAATAAAACAAGAGACATAAGTCGTTTATCTTTCTTTTTTAACAACCATATTTTTGACCACTTATAAAAAAATAAAAAAAGTTTATGCATAACATTTTATTTTATTTTTTTTTAAATAAATACAATTTATCAATTTTTATAAATATCCAAATTTTCATTTTGTTTGACCAAATTTTTCAAAATCATACGAACAGAAAAGTTAATTAGATTAGCAATTTTCCAATCAATAATACTTGAAATTATTCTATATCTATCACGTTTGTTCGATAAACTAAACTTTAAATCTAATTCAGCTTTTTCCAATGCATATTCGTTCAATAAATAATTTAATAGTCTTTCTAAATTGAACTTAAACTCGTAAAATTTTTCACTATCCATAATCATCATATTAATTTTAATTCCAAAAATATTATTTTTTAAATTATTTAGCAAAATGAGTATTTGCGTAAGTATTTGCATAGATCTGTCCTTAAATATTTTGAAAAAAAAATTATTAAAAGGTTCAAAAAGTCCAATGTATTCGGTTGTGTTAATTTTTTTGATGATTAATTTGATAACCAATTCAATATTGTTGGGTGCACACTGTTCTTCATCTAATAGCATGTTTATTTGGCATTGCTCCAAGAAATGAATGGCATAGATTATCCAACAAAATTTCGCATAAAGCTCAGAAGTGTTTGAATTTGCCAAATTGAACAAATTTTCTATCTGATATGCCTCAAGATTTTCAATCAAGCATAGCAATTGAATATTTCTATTTAAAAACTCAAAATTACAAAATTTCAGATCAGACCATGGATCGGCCAAACACTGATTTGTTATTTTTTTAATAAATGGTATTTTTTTTGCCAATTCAAATTTTAAACTTGATTTCTTTCTATTTCTATCTTGGATGTATTGTAAGTATTGGGCCTGATTTGCCATGCGCAACCAAAATGGCGAGTCCAAATTTGACCATGATCGATTGAATTTTTCAGGCAATATTTCTTTTAGTTTTGGCAAAATTTTATTCCAATTATTTAGACGGCTTCTTGAATCAATTAGAAAGTCATTCACACTCTTATTTGTTACAGCCTCTTCGCATTTGGATGATTGAATTAGTAATATCAATAAAAAAATCCTAGTCGGACACATTCAAGATTTTATTTAGTTTTTTAATTAAATAAGATAGCAAAAATAAAGAAATGCGGCAAAAGTTTAATTAAATAATTTTTGAATTGAACAATAAATTAAATATTTTTAAGTCATATTCAATAGACGGTCTATCTTTTAAATTATTTCAACATAGACTTGAAAAATTATTTTTGAATATAACCCTGGATATTTTTTCCAAAAAAATTAACTTTTCATGCAAAATTCAGAGGATTTTAATTTTAAAAATATTTAAAACAATGATACAGTGAAAACTCTCAGAGCAGATCCTTTTTAACTCGGAATTCTCGCTTATCGGAACAAATTTATTAAAAAAAAAAGCTGTTTCTTGTATTTTGCATTGCTCTTTTTTCTAACTTTTGTACCTATTTAATCTGTACCAAATTTTACTCTTTTGTTAAGATATATCTGCATGAAATAACAATTTTTACAAATAAATTCTGTATTCATTTTAATTAGCAAGAAAGAAGGAGCATTAGCACGATACATATTAAACAAATAAATAATAAATAAGTATCACTTATGATGAACATAAAAATGATCTAGACTCAAAACAAAGTCAAGTATCTTAGAGTTTTAATCAATTAGAAGAATACAAATGACGATCACATACTACAACAAATAAGAAATACAATTAAGAGTCTAAACGCAATCGGAGCCCTTGGAATAAATGGTAGAATTCTCAAAACCAAAATTAAATTCCTACTCTGCAAAACATGCTGTCGACCTATCTGATCCTACGGATGTGAAGCATTAAAAATTTATGAAATAGACCAAAGAAAGCTAAAAACATCTGAAATAGTCATAATCAATAGAATTATGGGTCTCGAAAAGAGAGCCAAAACATCCAAACTCATGCATGCTTTAGAAATTAAACAACTGAAATGATGCTACTTAAAAGAAAGCTACATTTTGTGAAAAGGCTAATGATCAATAAATTTACAGAAGAACTTGTCGTTTTTCTATTAAAAGAATCAATGCAAAACAGAAAATATTAGTAAGAAATCGGTCCTTAGTAAAATAATAAATAATAAAAATGTAATAATAAAATAACTGAGTCAATTGTTATTCCATCGTTGAGGTTTTGTATTTCTGGATCAATGTCCTAAGAAAAACAAGAAAAAATCTTACAACTTTTAACGAAGGCTTTCTAAGTAAAAATACAAAAAAGAATAAAATATAGATTTATTTATCAAAATGCCATTAAACTTGTTTTTAACAATGGAATTTGAAAAATTATTTTTAGTAATTCTTTTAATTCAACTAGATGCAATAATGAAAACACTCTTTTTTAATTTTTAAATTTAGATGGAAGGACAAAACTCTACTTTTTTTTATTTTATTTTATTCTTTTTTTCATTAAATCAGCCTCGCGGCGTTTACTGAATAAATTTTATTGTTAAATAATAATTTGCTAAAAATATTTTTGAACTTTATTATCCAATATTATAATGTTTATTATTTTGGCTTTAAAAATGTAATTAGCAAAGATAAAAAGGAAAAAAATCAGAAAAATCTAAAAAAAAGAATTTTGTTATTGTCATAATAATAATTCATCTATAAAACAATATATAATAATATAATTGTTATATTTAACAATAAACCCAGCAGGAGACTAGATTAAATTCATTTTTTCTAAAATAGAAGAAGAATTTTTCAAAAGTTTGACAATACTTACCTATTTCAAAGTTTAATTAATTCAAATAAGGCAAAAATTTTTTTTAAATCAATCTTATCAAAATTATCAAATCTTAGTGGAATTCATTTCTGAATTATTTTTAGATTTAAGCAAAAACATTTTCTTAAGGATACAAGACTTGTTTAAAAAATTTAATAGTGATAAAATGAGCCTTCAGAGGAAAAAAGGGTCAGATAGACCAGCCATTCTCGATCAGAATTCTCTGGTTACGGCTAGTCTTTAATTGTCCAAAGAATAGTCGGAAAAGGAATGTTCAAGACATTTTTTCGAAGATCAAAGTCGGTTGCCATCAATTCCAATATATGCTTGAATAAACGACAACTTCCATTCATAAATAAGCATCATCGAGACTTTGACTGACTTAGCATCTGCACACTATTCAATCGACTATGTGGAAAAACGAAAACTTAAAATATGTGACCAAAAACATCAACATTTTGAAATGTTCCTATAGCGCGTCCAATTGAAAATTTTTAGGCCTATTTAAGTCAGAAAGTATACGAGGGAGGTCCAACTGAGCAGCAGCTGATTAGCCGCATTGAGTTGAAGTTGAAGAAATTTGACTTAAATTTTGTGAAATCATTAATGAAGGGGATAAAAGCAAGGCTCAGAAAAACGGTCACAATGGAGTTTTTTTTTTATCTAAAAATCTTAATTCTATGAAAAAATAAATTTTTTTCACCCCATACAAAAATCCACAACTTAATATCATTTTTAATTACTGAGATATTAGCTTTTAATTTTTGTCCATTTACTTGTGCCTCACCCGTTAGTATTTCAATCAATAAATATTTAATTTACTTGTTTTTCATTAAATCTAAAATTTTTAAAGTATTTCCACATAGAAAGAGGAACCTAAAACAAAAAAGAATAAAATATTTTATAGTATGTATTTTTGATGAAATAAAAAAACTTAAAAAAATCTCTAAAATTTTTATTGAATTTTTTTTTAAAGATGAATTAAGATACTGTTTCTTAAATAATCTGAAAACAAAATAATTAAATAAAAGCTGACAAAATCTAAACGGGTTTTTTAAAATAATTCTTAATTTTAAAAATCGGATTTTTATTTGTGAAAACTTGACTTCTAAGTAATAAAGCAGATTATTAAAAAAAATTAAATATAATTTTTTATTATTTTGATTAAAATTTAGTTTTAAAAACAAACAAATAAGCGCTTTGGTTATAAGTAATGAAAATAAATGAATGAGAAGTAATCGACAAATAAGATGAAAAGTCACAGAGGCCATTCTAGTCTTGGATGTTATAAAAAAAAATTCGGCGAAGAAAATTAAAAATTTTTCAAACAAAAATGACTAAAAATTGAGAAAAAAATAGCGCTTTAATTATCTTGTCAGTGGTTCACCATCGTTTTTTATGCTCGTCCAAACTCACACCTCCAGGTCCAAGTGCAACAACGAACAAAAGACCGCCAATAACCGACATCGTTTGGAAAAAATCATATTTGAGGAAATCGTGCAGTGGCTTGTTCGAGTCGACTGTCCAAAACGGGTTGGCAAAAAAGTTCAACACTGTCAAAATAAAAACAAGGGTCAACGCACTTAATCGTGTCTTAAAGCCGACAGCTACCAGAATAATCAGAGCAGTGCCGACTATGTCAACAATTATGTGCAATACGGACACATCCAAACGAATCAATGTCAAAAACATGAAAATTACCAGAATTCTTCCAGCGAATTGCATGTAATTTTTTGGCTTATTATCGCCTAATGTGGGCACGCCAGCAAACAAACTTTTGGCATCTGGTTTATTCTCGACTAAGAGCAAAATCAAGCCTCCGGCTAAAGAAAAATTTCTCAACAAAAATCTAAAATCCCACAATATCTTATAAGCAACAGTCTTTGAAAAAAAAATTAATTCATCTTTTTTTTTTAATTTTTCTTTTTTTTCAATTTACTTGAAGACAGACAATTCCAAATAGAACATATACAGCAATATTGACTTGCTTTCTCAATAAGATTAAAAAACAAGGAGCCAGTTGTCCGATTAAATTGAATATAACAAAAAGAGTACCAAAAAATACAGGCACAGACCATGAGTATGATATATACTCTCTTTGCTCGCTCCACTGAAACCACATTCTAATGCCATCTTCCAAAAATGTGCTTATCATACAAAGACGAGCTATTGTGGGAAGATAATTTTTGCTATATTTAAGAACCTTTAGAAAAAAAAACTTTATTTTCAACGTTAAATTTTTTTTGAAAATTTTTACAGTATCGACAAAGTCTTCAGCTTTGTTGATTAGTTCTTGTTGCTTCCGTTCGGATACTGATATGTTTATGTTCATGTTTGTTTGTTTATTCAACTATTTTCTTTTCTAAAATTAGAAAACAATTAAGTGCTCGGTTGACGTGTAATTAAATTTCTAAAGTGATATATAATGAAAGTTAATTTTATTTAAAACTTAAAAGATTTAGAATAAATAATGCAATTTTTTTCAAACTGCTTTTGAAATAGCTTTAATTTTATTGTTTATTTTGCTTTCGTGTTCGATTCTATTTATGATGTGTGCAAAAAGATTTATCGTTGAATAAAAAATAATTTTTGTTCTCAAAATTAGATTTTCAAAAGCCAAATAAACTGATATATTTTCATTTTTTTGATATTATTATTGTTGTATTCAAACTATGACTGAATACTAGTCTTTTGAAATTAGGCAAAATTATATACCTAAAAGTCTTTTGCCCATAAGATTATGGAATAAATTTTAATATGCACATTAGTATTTCCAATTTATTTATACTTTATTGCTTTTCTATATACACATTTTACATTGAAAATCAATTTGAATTTTTTAATTATTTTTTTTTGTCTTCTAGTAAAAAAAATTGTCATCTTTTAAAAATAGATGCATTTAAATTTTAATAAGAATTTCAAATTCTTGCATGACTTTTTAAAAAGATTGAGCTAGATTTCAATGCAAGATTTAATCAATGATTCCGAATTTTAAAATAGAATTTTTAAATGGGTCAAAGAATTTTGTTTTTTGACAGTTCTTACTGATTAAAATGCAAGAGAAAAATTTTAAGTCTAATTTGAAACACATGAGACTCAAGAATATTACAAGCTAGAACAAAAAATGTACATGTATGAAATAAATTAATTTTTAACTGTTTGATTTTGATAAAATCCTTGAGGAATATAATTCGGTTTGCATTGAAAGAATACAAAAGAGTAAAACCAAATGCTTTATTGTTGTAGAATATGCGACCATGGTCCAAAATTAAGCCTCTATGAAATAAAAGAAAGATGGAAGAAATGACCGTGGCATGATCTATAGTCATCTCTAATGTTGCATTCAGGCAAATCAATGCCAGTCTAATAACGGGTGGTCAAAATCATTGTCTCAAATTAAATAAAATAAAAATAACAAACTTTAAAAAAATAACAATCTTTCATAAATCTGTATTTAATATGTAAAATAATTTGAAGATTTTATGCAAGCTTTAATTTAAAAAAAGCGGCTACGCCCTACTTTTTTTGTTTCATATTGTTTTTTCCATTTTTAAATTAATTTTTACATATGGTAAACAGCTCTCTGATGGTAAATTTTTGTCTAATGGGTAGATGCAGCTTCGCCATGTTAACGGTGCTCATCTTCAAATGAACTTTCATAGTGATGGCCTTGAAATCGGTTTGTTGATGTTCAGCAGCTAAATTAGGACTAAGTTTATGATCAAATAAAAATGGTCATGTACCTAAATTATCATTGCTAAAAATTTTTAAGAATTCATTGATTAATATTTTCTAAATAAAAATTATATTTAATTATTATTAATTTAATGTCTGCAATTTCTGCAAAAATTAACACACAACTTGGTATTAAATAAAAAAAATTAAAAAAATTAGTAATAAATAAAATTTTTCGCTAAAATATATTTTAATATTAAGTCTTTTTGGAAGTGTTGTATTTTAGTTTTTTTCATTTTAGGTTTTTCTAAGATTTTTATTTTTATTTCAAAATTTTACTAAATTTTATCAAATTTTAAAAAAATTTACCAAAAATTTACGTGAAATTAAGTAAGAAACAGTAAGCAATATAGAGTTTTTATTTCTTTTTCAATTTTCATGAAAAATGTGCAATTTTTACATTTTTCTTACCAAAAACCTGATTTTTTTGGCCGTAAGCATTTTGGGATGGTTTTACCAAAATTTACGTATTTTAATATAAGCTTAAGTATTTTATTTAGAAAATATATTTTTATTTAATATATTTTTTATTAATTTTACGTAAAATTACATGTTCTTACCAACTAAAATTAACGTAAGATTACGTAAGCTTACCAAAAATAATGTAAAATTTCGTAAAATTACGTAATTTAGTCGATTCTGGACATTTTATAAAAGCACTGTATGAATCTAAAGATTCTTAATCAAAAAATGATAAAGCTCCAGAATTATGAAAGAAGAAAAATTGGACTTGCAACAATACAAAGATTAGAAACATTTGAAAAGGATACTATTAATGAAGTTGAAAAGGTACCTGAAGTCACTAAAAGAAGACGAAAATCATCTCAAAAAAAAATTTTAGATGAACAAATTGTTTACTATTTTGGATACATGATTACATGATTTTATTTAAGAAACAAAATATTAAAAAAATATTTTAAATTAGTTTTGTCAAAAAAAAAAGTGAGATAAAATTAAAAATATTTCTTTTTTTATTTCAAAAAAATTTACTAGAGAAAATAAAATCTATTAATCATAATATTAAGATCTTAAAATAACTTTAAATTTTAATTAATAATAAAGAATTTTATATCTATTCCAAGTTTGGAGTGAGCGATAAGGTTAATGGATTGAAAAACATTTGTCTAGCTTCATGTAAATATTTATGGCTTATATTTAATAGAGTAAGTTCTCTCACAGTGAGTTTTCGTGGCGCTTCCATTCGAAGAACAAAATCTGGCAAATTTAAGTATCGGTCCAAGTTATTTGGCATGCTTGATAATTTATTTAAAAAATTTGACTCTTTTTGTTCTTGTTCTACCTCATTTTTTTGTACTTTGGACAAATTTTTGTGCATTAAAGCCAATTTGCGTGCTTTTCTAGTATTTAAAATTGATCTATTCACTTGTTGATCAAATTGTTTTGCACAGCTCATTTTATTTATTTGCTAGAAAAACAAATTTCAAAAAATAATTGAAGTATTTTAACATTTTAAAAATTTAGATAAAATTCTAGTCATGAGAGTAATTTTATTTTCATTATTTGCCATCTTAATAACGAAATTAAAGCAATAAAGATAATAAAAAAAACGCTCTTAATTATTTTAAAAGATTCTAATTCTAAGTTTTAAATTTTAGTTCTTGCATTGATCAAATATGAAAAATTATTAGTTAAAGCATTGTTTGTAAAGGCTTTGGCTATCCTTATAATTTTGTTTAAAGCATTTAATTAAATTTATTTCCAACAAAAAAATTTTTAAATATTTTAATTACTTTCCTAATTAGTTTTTAAGCAGTTTTAATGTTAAAATTTTTTATTTTGACATTATTGATTCAGAGTTTTTGGTCTTGGATTTTGTATAATAGCAAATTTGATTTACTAGAAAATAAATCTTCACTGTTTTCATTTGCCTAACATTGTAACGCAGGTCCATATATTATGATTGCTGGCTGACCTCTTTTACGTTTTGACCTATTGGTAAACATTTGCTTGAACAGAGATTTAGGCTACTGGTCACCGCTATATGCATGTAAACATAAGAATCCAAATAATTCACCCCGAAAGTAACATTTTCATAACATCCATTTAAAGAAGTGCATCACTTTCGACTGTAGTAATTTTGAAAATTTATTATTATTTATTATTATTATTTTTTTTATAATTTGATAATAAAATAAAATAAAAATTTCATGAAACTTGTTAAATGTTAATGTTAAGAAATTAGTGAGTTTTTTGATAACAAAAAATAAAGAACATTCAAAAGGGATAAAATGAAATTATTTTTATATATAAAAACTATAGGGACAGTAGAAATTTTCCTTTTATTTTAAAATTTCACACAAAATTTAACAATATTATTGAGTTTACGATTGTGATACCTATACCAAGGTTCAAAGTTTACCTAGAATTCATAAATTTTTCCTCTAATAGAACAAGTTGATATTTTTAGCTCTTTTGTCACATGTTTAACATGACTATGTTGGCCACTTTCTGAATTTGATGAAAATAAATTTTTTCAAAGTGATATAATTTTGTCAATTTTTAAGCTTTTTTCAATCTGTAAAAACCAAAAGCAAGGAAATTAAAAATTCTTTCCATTGCATCTTCGGTATTTTGGGTATATAAAGGATCCAGGTTATCAGCACCTTTTCGAAACATGTCGTAAAATAAATTTTTTTCACTTTTTCAAGACGCGTATTTTTTTATCCTTGGAGTTTTCAACTCCGGTCTTAATAGGTTGATTTAGCTGTAATTATACTGAACTTTACTTCATCTAACCTCCAAGAACTTGTTTCTCTTTTTTGTCAAAAGTTTTTCCTTTTGGCTTCTTATAAAGTACCCAGTCTTTGCATGTCTACATGAAATTTTTTGATTATTTGGAATACCATTCAGCATGAAATCGGACAACGGTCCCCTATTTATCAGCCAAGAGCTTGTTCAACATATGGAGTGAAATACAGAATGGAAACACAATATTGGCGAAGAGCAAATGGTGTAATGGAACAGTTCAACAAAAAACTGATAAAATTGATGCAAAAAGCAGCATTCTTGGACTATTGTCGACCTACTAAGCATTGCAAAACTGGAGTTCCACCAGCAACAAAAATTTTAGAAGGATCAGAGACGGCTTGTATGGTTCCCAACACTATAATATAAAAAATGTTTCGGAGAAGAGATTTTTTTTTGGAATTAAGCAAAGTACATAATTTAAGTCCAAGTCCGGAGATATAAATTTTTTTTTATTAAAAGAAAGTTAAATTATAATCAAAAGAAAAGCAAATTTTGTATCTTATTTATTATTATTATTTATTATTTCAATGAACGCCTTT
>PJRA01000353.1:827930-842908 GCA_016987375.1 Brachionus koreanus | reverse complement strand
ATTTTTGTACACGGCCATCAAAACGGCCATCACCATGTTTTAGCGGGACAGTGACCGTGACTGAGGGTCCCTAACACTAAAATAAATTAAGCTTTTTATTTTATTTTATCAATTTTTAAATTTTATTTTATTAATTCTAATGCTTAGGCCTGAACTAATATTTGCTGATACAAAGTTTTTGAGGCCATTAGATGTCAATATTAAGATAATGATAAGTAAAGTATAAAATCTTTTGATAAGAATTAACCAATTTCTTATAAGATTCAAAGCAGATGATATTTGCATAGTGTTATTTATTTAGTTTTACGCATCCATAGTGCATTAATATTTTTTATTTTTTTTATTTAATTGAATAAACGCCAAACGGCGATGATCAATATAGAAAAATAAATTATAAAAATTAAGTAATAAATAAATGATTAAATTTTTAAAATAATAATTTTAATTAAGTAAGCGTAAATTAACACTAGTGTTTTTTTTAATCAAAAATCCTAATATCAACAAATGAAAAATAGGTAAGCATTATCAAGAAGACAAAACTTTGGAAAAATTTTATTTAATTTATTATTTGGGTATTAGTAAAAAAAATGAAGCCTAATTTAAAAATCAAAAGCAAAATAGAGAAAAAAAATTTTCAAATCGATTTACAAAAAAGTTCTTCAGTTGCGTGAGATTAATTTAAAATACCTGTAATGTAAATTTTATTGCTAATAAAGTGTAACTTTGAATGACAAGAACAGAAATTAAAAAATATTTTTTTTTTCCGAAAATGAGGATTTTATTTAGTTATTTAGTTAAAAAATAAGCCATATTCTTTTACTAAAAAATAAAAAAAAATTTTAAAAATTTCTTATTTCCATCTATCAACAATAGCAAATACAGAAGCTTTTATACACCTGAAAACTCAAGATCTTGTGAATAATGCTAAACCAACTTGACTTGAAATGAACGGGAACAAAACCCAAGTAATGTGAGAAGTTGAGAGCTTTACAGACTTCACATATCTAGGAAGCATTATCAGCACGAATATGGGAACACACAAAGACATTGAGAATAGACTGTCAAAAGCAAAAAGTGCCTTTTCAAGACTTTAACCAGCATGGAAATCTACAAGCTACAGCAATAAAACAGCTATACAATAAGCCATACTATTGATAGTAAAGTGAAAACAACGCTAATGCATCGTAATAAATGTTGAGGGATGTCTGAAACTAACACAGTGTTAATACTTTGCACACGTGTAGCTTAAGGAGAATCCAAAAAATAAACTGACTTAATACACTAACAAATGACAAAAGAACAAATTCGGAATCAATGAGCCTGTGCAAAAAGAACAAAATCAATAGATTTAGGAGGCTAAGACATATACTTAGGATGGAAGAAAATCGAATAATAAAAAGAGCCCTGCAATGGACAACGCAAGGCAGGCGAAAATCATGAAAGAGCTGGAATGGGAATGACATGGGGTGAAGCAAGGGTAAAGTTTAAATAGAGATTTGAGTGGAGAGCAAAATTAGTGGTCCACAAGGAGTGAAAAAAAAGGAAAAAAAAAAACATATGAACAAAAAAAAATTAAATGAAATTAAATGTTTTAACTCACCGATATGTTTTTAATAACGGATGAAATTCGGTAAGTCAACAAAAATGTAAAATGGCTATAATGGTCAATTTTTTCTTTTTCTACAAGAATTAGTTTGTTATTATCGCAAACTTGGTCACAGACTTCACCGTCACTATTACAACACTTGTAACCTTTGATCAAACGGCTAAGTGATGTCCAAAATAGCTAAAATTTAAAAGATAATTAAGCTATCAAGCAGACATTTAAATCTAACATATTGAATTTTTTGGCAGTCTTTTTCAAAAAGATGGCAAATTCTATACACAAAATACCAGCATTTATTTACGCATTCACAGCTCAAATCTTGATAATTTTCGTGTAAACTTTCAACGTCTGTTATTATCTTACAAGCAAAAATTTAATTTCCACTTATCTTTTAATATAAATTACTTTATTGAAGTTATGTAAACTCAATTGAAAAAGGTTATTAATAAACAAAAGAATTGTCTGGTTAAAAGGACTAGTTTCTTCGTTGTCATGTTTACTTAAACAACAAAAATCCAGATCTGTTGCAGGTGATGAATTTTGACATGGTGATATTTTTTTGCACAATAAATAAATCAAGTATAAAATCAAATTTTGAGCCGAAATAATTGCATGAAATCCCAAGGCATGTACATTTTCTCCAAACGCTTTCTATCCAATTTGAAAATTTTTTGTCATTTTTAAGTTTTCAAATCACCTCTTTTATTAAGCACTTCGAGTCCAAGTAGCTATTGGGCAATTTTTTCCAATTTCCAAAAACTACTAGTGTGTTTATCAGTTCGGTCAAAATTTCACTAAAATAAAAACTCATCTCTAAACTATAATTACTAATTTCTTCATCATTCACAAGACTATTTAATTATTAAAAATAATTATTAAATAATTTTTGACTTAAAAAATAAATTTTTACCTGTTTATTTTATGAGTTAGAATGATAATTGAATACAAGAAATTTCCCACCGAGTCTGTGAAATCTGATATTGAAAAATATTAAAATAATTTTTATTTTAAATTTAATTTGACTAACTGGATATTTTTAATGGAAAATGAATCATTTGAAATATAAAATTTCGAATTCTATTAAAAAAGACTTGAGAATTTTGTTCATAGATCATAAAATAGTCAACATCATAATCAATTGTTGAGTTTTCTTGGTTACAATCAAGACTTGAGAGCATGAGAGATTCCAGAAATTCATTGATTTCTTCATGACGCTCAGTTATACTAAAACAGTAAAACGATAGAATGACTTTGAGATCAAACAAATCAATCCAAACTTGAGTTCTAAAAATTGATTCACATCTTCAAATGAAATTCTCATTTTTTGAACTAAAATAAAAATTTAAATTTAATTTAACATATTTGAATAAACGAAAAATTTTAAAATGAAATTTGAAGTTAAGTTTACTTTGGTTAATTTTTTTTTAATTGTTTGAGAAAAAAATTCGATCAGAATTAAATAGTAATTAAACCGAAATAAAGATACATTTTTCACAGTTTGATGTGATTAGGATTGAGTTCAAAAGAGTTTTGTACTTCAGGTTTTTTCTGTTGGAGCTTTGAAGAATAAAATTCTGGATCTGTTTGGCTTTTAATTCATAGTTTTTCTTGGAGGTGATAAAATTTGAAAAAAGATTGGCAGCTCAATCATCAATCATGTCGATTCTTAGCTCTTTTTGAATTGTTTTGAAACTTGTTTTTAATGGGAAATATTTGGTGATTCTTAAAATCCGAATTTGCATTTTTTGAATTTCAGACTTTGTTTTCTGAGTACTGGACTGAAGAATTACAAAACAATATTCGAATAATGATCTAATGAGTGAAATATGATTTTGAACGACAATCCCCACTTAAAGCTTTTAATTTTTCTGATTAGGTTGACTTTCGTAATTTGTTTTTAATTCATAACCTTCAAATATTCTTTGTGATTGATTTTGCAGTCTAATTTTATGCCAAGGAATGTTGGATTTGACTCAAGAGGAATTTGGGAGTTCCTGATCTTTATTTTCATTCCACATGTTTTCTCGTAGTTATTCGGAAGCCCATAATGTTGTATAGCAGGTTTTTTTTCGTTGATTTTAAATCCCCATTGTTTACTGCCTTTTGAAGAATCACTTGAACATCTCTCTTACTAGCATTGGATACCCAAATACACAGGTCATCTGCAAACAGAGCTATTTTGACACTAGGAGAAACAGTGTTGAAAAATTGAGGGCCTCCACAGTTGATAAACTTGTTGGTTGAGGTTTCGCCATTATAACTGACTCTAAAAGAACGATTTGTCAAAAAGTTTTCAATCCACCGGAGAAATATTGGATGAAGATTGTATTCTTTTAATTTTGTGTGATGATGTGATTTAAAATAAAGTATATTGTCTTGAATGCTTTTCGATTTTCTGAAGCCAGACTGACAAGCTGGTAGAGTTTTAGAGGTTTCTGTCCCATATTTTCTAGTTACAAATTTTTTCGAGCCATTTGGCTAAGCAACTGAGGAGAGAGATGGGACTTGTCTTTTGGCTACTAAGCTTAATTTTTCAATTTTTTAAAATAATTTCCGATTTATTTTAATAAAAATTAAGATAATTGTGATAAAGCGACATCTCTGTCGATATCACTGGATTAGTTGACTTACTAACCCCTGAGCGTTTAAGCTAGAATGAAGCATAAATAACTGCTCCTAAACGTCTAACGAAGAGATCGGATAGACCGGCCCAAGAGTACTAATGTAAACATTACAAAAATTAAAAAAAAAATTTATTTGATTTTAGAAAAATTGAGTTAGTTACTACATATGCATGATACTTATTTGCCACAGTATAATTAAAGTTCTGACTATTAGTACTTTTTACTTCATAATCAGAAAGACAAAATTGATGATTATGATATCGGGATAAAGGGGTAATCGTCTTGCAGCTCCTTGTGTTCAATAAACAAGAAGAATCTGAATTTTATCATTTTCAAATTAAAATAACGAAAACAAAAGGGATGGTCTGTTTACGCAAATAGTTATACATTAATGATTTAAAAAATGAAACATAAAGATGAAAATTTTAATAATTTTAATTTTTTCCAGATTTTTCCAGACCAGACTTGTCAAGTAATAACTTTAACTTAATTTTTTTGACTTTGACTTAAAACTGTGACTTATTAACAAGTCTGATTTTTTCATGATTGGATCATTCCAAAATATTTTGATAGAATATGATGAAAATTTTATGCATTTAATCTAAAAATATTTTTCATATTTAACTATGTATGTCATCAATTGTGCCAATTATATTTTATTTGTATTCAATAAACTAAGCAAAATTTTTTTCTTTAAATTCTAATTCGTGTATTTTAAAGATTCAAAACAAATTGATATATTAAAGCAATTGCAACAAAAAAAAGATGGATTTTTATTTTTTCATTTTATAAAGACAAAACATTTAAAATAAAATTCTATAATAAATGGAAAAAAATTCTAATTAATTAGACGAGCAATGGCTGGTACTGCAGTATTCAGAATTGCTTGTATGTTTGATACTGGGCGAAAGAGTTGCTTAAATTCTTGTGCATTTAGTCTATCATCATTATTGTCATCATAGAGCTTAAGCACCTTGAGTGATTCGTTCATATCACTTAGACGGTATTGTTTAGGAAGTGAATTGACAGTGAAAAAAGCAAACTCGGACACATCAATAATTCCATCTCTGTTCTTGTCAGCAGCACCGAACAAAACTTCAATAATGCTTAGCGCTGTTAGCTTTCTAGGAGGAATTGTGTTTGCCGAAGATCTCACATATCTAGGGACTTGTTTTTGATCCATTTTTTGCACAGACTGCACTGATTCATGTATCGGAATCACTAAATTTACAAATGGACGATCCTCATACTCGGACAAAATCATTCCTTCGACTAGATAGTAATCTCCTTATAGTTTTTTTCATTCAAACAAATTATGCAAAAAGTTTAAACTTACGTAATCCTGATTCTTTTATGCCATATTTGTTCATAATGGACTCCACTGAAGATTGGTATATGTCAAAATAGACAACAAGATTCTCTTCAGCTTTTTGACTCAAAGTTACATTAAAATTTCTCACAGCATTCAAAATTGCATATGTGTACTCGGCTTGGCCAACAAAGCCATCATTATCAATATCCATATATGTTAGCAGATAATAAGTCAGCACTTTTATATTTATTGAGTAGACTAAAAATAATTATGAATAAAAATTTTTTTTTTTATATTTTTTAATAACTTAATTGATGAGCTACAACAACTCTTTCAAGATTAAAGAATCCATTTGTCATGTTCTGGACTCGGTTAAGGCTAATCAATCCATGCGGATATGTGTCGAACTGTTTCATTATTATATTTAACAAGGTACTTACTTTAAAAAAAAATCAAATTTATTTTTAAAAAAAAATTTTTTTTTTTACATTTTGGTAAAAAAGTTTCGCCAGAATTTGAAATTCTGATCATTTCAGCGATGCTTGACACGCTTTCTTTAAATTCAGTCTTTATTTTTACACCCATCATTTCAAGCATGCTAGCAAAGCCTTTAAAAACTTCAGTAAGATTTAAAACCTCATTTTTGTCCAAATCAAAATGATTGTACATGTCAGTCAAAATTGCTTTCGAATCCATTAAAAGCTCTTAAAACAAAAAATTTTATTTTTAAAACAATTTTTTGTTACAACTACCATTAATTTCTGTCACAAGAGCCTCGTCCAAGGTTATGTTGACATCACGTAGGAAAATTTGGGCCTCGTTAATGCCAATTCTATGCTCAGTATTTGGATCGATTGAATCCAAAAAATTTAGTTTAACACGATCAGCTAAATTAGAAAAAAATTAGGTATTGTCTACACAAAAAATAGGCATTTTATCTACCAGCGCACACTCCACATGTTTTAGGACATGGAACTTTGAAAAAGCTTTTGCAAACATTCAATAAAGTTGTTAAATTAACAGTTAGACAAAGTGGCTGTTCTTGAAAACATTTTCCACCTTTTTAAAGCTTAAATTTTGAATTAAAATTTTAAGGTCATTTTACCTTGACATATTAAAAGCTGATAAGCAACTAGTAAAAAAATTGTCAGTCTCATTTTTTCTAAATTGTATTTTGATGCTTTTGAAATAAATCATTTAGTATTTATATGTGTGAAAGCGAACCCATTGTGTTGTTATGTGTGTAAATATTTGTATTAGGTGATTGGACGCATAGTCTAATTGGAATCATGTCAAGTTATTGAATTTCACTGATATCAGACAGGAGCCTAAGATTCAAGTCTACTAAATATTTGTTGAATTTAGTTTGAAGGCAATTATGGCTGTCCGATTTTAGCATTCAAATCAAATATTTGAATTTTTTGTCTGTATTTAGATTTAAAATGTGCTGAGCAGGAAGAAATTCTCACGCTCATAGCTAAAATACAATTTGAGTAAATTCGATATTTTATTTTTTCTCAGGTATTTTTTTTTCAAATATAAAATAAATTTTTTTTCTTTGATTTTTTTCTTCAATTTAAAGCAAAATAGTGTGCTATTTGAAATACATTTAAGTTCGATTACAACGAACTAACCCTTTGAGGATCAATAAAATAGTAATTTGATAGCTAAACTTGGTTATAACTAAAAAATTTTTTCTTCAATTAATTAAACTATTAATTTTATTAACAAAAAAATATAAATACGCTAAATTCTTTTATTTAAAAGAGGGTCAATTCGTTCTAAACCCTTTTTTTATTTAAAAAAAGATTTATAAACAAATTAAAAAATCCCAGTCAATCCAATAGTAGCGAAAAATCAATGATTCTTTAAAGAATGATTATAAAATCATCTGAAAATTAAAGATTTTATGATGAAATTTTGGGAGGAAAATCGTTTTAAAATCTAACTTAATTTTTTTTTGCATGAACACGAAAAACCTGTCGGACTATGATTTTTTCTGAAAATAAGATAACAAAATTACAACCAGTAATAAAAAAAATTGATGGAGAAATTTCCTTAAAAAATCAATTTGTTTTTATTACAAATAGATCAACCTAATAGATAAATCATACCTTTTATAACATTTTAATTAATCAATTAAGCCTAACCTACTATAAATTTTTTTATTAATTAAATGATCTGCTAAAGATAGATTTTTATATATAATTGTGTCTTACTTCAATATATTTGTCTACTAACTCTTTCTCTATTTTTTATATGTTTCTTATTTAAATAACAAAAGTTTATAATCAAATTATAAATATCAAAAAAAAAAGGCTTTAAAGATTTTTTTAAGAAATCTACCAAGTAAATATTCAATTGTCAATTTAATTTTTTGTATCATACGATTTATTCACAATATTCTGGCAAGGTTCGTGTTGATCAAAACTAAAATATTATCTAAATTTGGCTTTTTCGACCAACAATGACTTAGAAAAACATGAACTCTTCAGAATAACATAAATTTAGAGCAGACTTAAGTGCTGAAAAAAGCTTTAAGTAGCCTTAATTTGCTATCTATCTGATATAACATATAGTTAAATAAATTGTAAAAGAAAATAAATTTTTGTCAATATAAATTATTTATTTTTTTGTCGGGTTTAGAAAATTTGAAGATCTAGTTTTTGTTTAGATTTTGAAAATATTTCAAATGGTGTTTGGAATCTATGAAAAGTATTGCCTGAGATAAGTTTTTCCCATGTAAAAGGTCATCATTTATTTGCTCACATGTTGATCTTGAAGTAATATATTTGTCTATCAATCTTGAGAATTTGCTGAAGTTACTTTTGATTTTTGAATAAAAATGCAAAAATTTTTTATATTTTGCTAAAATTTCACAAAACCATAAATTCAAAAAAGGTAAACTACTGCAGAATTATAAATGCCATGACAAATACTCGAAATAAATCCCAATTTTTTCTGTACAAAGTGTATTTTTTGTATTTGTAGCTATTTTTTGGACTCGGCAATTAATGAATGATGTATTTTTGGATAAATATGTTAAAGTCTTAAGCATTACACTACTAAATTCAAAACTTACATTTAGTCCAATAATAGATGACTTAAAAAAACGTTGTAATTCAAGATTTAACATGATAAAATATCTATCAAATAAAAAATGGGGTCTGAAACCCAAAGCATTAGGTAAACTATACAAATCTTTGATAAAATCAATAAAATTTTTTATTTTCCTTGTTAAAATCATTTTTAGAAACCAACATTAAAAAATTAGAAGTAATTCAAAATTCAGCTGTCCGTTTTATATATTCTAAAACTATAAAATGATGGAGGCGGTTCATTTTAAAAGGATAAAACTTAGAATTTTAGAGCTAATCTTTGAAAAAAAGTAGTTAGATTATTTTTTTTGACCCTCTTAAAAAAGTGAATGTTCATTAATGTAGAATTAAAATTTATGCCCGAAAAAATTCGAATTCCTATAGTGCTGTGGGTTTGAAAATGTGTCTGTGCATTAAATTTTTGAATAAAAAATTCTTAAAAATTTTAATTTTTTTTCATTTTTCGCCTTTATTTAGTTATTAAAAGCAAAGATAATTATTATATTTTTGATTGGTATCATATTTTCTCCATAGGCGTGTTTATTATCTTTTTCTGCACATAAAACCAATTGCAAATTCAATGTCAAAGATGCTAGGATGAGTAAAATTTTCAACCAAGAAAATTGATAGTTAAATATTAAATTTTAATTTATTATTAAAAATACTTTCATGTAAATAAATTTTTATTTTATAAAAAAAAAATTAAGAAATAAAATTAAGTGCCTTTAAATAATCAATAGATAAAATTTAATCAAAATTAATTTTTATTTTAATTTAAAAAAAAAGATTGCAAATTTAACTTCACTTCAAGATATTAAAAATTAAAATATATTTTTGATCAGTTTAAAAAGTTTTTAAAATGGATATATACCAGTCAGCCATACAAGGAAAAGTAATTAAAATGAACGAGTACTTTTTGGTGGGCAGTGTTTTGGATTCGGTAAAAGATGGATTTTTGGAAATTTTACGCGGTCTTTGCGATAATCCTGAAAACAAACCAGTTGAATTTTTAGAAACTGAATTTATTTATCTAAAAAGTTTGAAAAAAATTAATGAATCTTTTTTTAAAATAAACTATCAATATCTCTTTAGCAAATCCTAATGGACCAAGCGTTACACTAAGAGCTAGAAAAGTCGGTAGTCCTCCTGATCCAACCCAACACTGTCATCTGAAATATGTTGGAAGCATTGATTACAAAACTGATAAAGTAATGGTCAGGACTTATAATGATTGCTTGACAAGCTCAAATTTGGAGGAGTATTTGACAGCTCTTGGTTTTAAGTGAGAAATTTGAAAAAAGTATTTTAATCAAAATTTAAGTAATATTTAAAAGTTTAGAAAGTGAATTAATTGTTAAAGGAAATCTGTTTCATAAGGGTCATTTAAAAATTGTTGTTTCAAAAATATTTCAGCCTTCAAGCTCAACCGAACCACAAGCTTTGACAAGTTCTCACTTGGTCGAAATTAGCTGCACTGGACCACCAGGACAAGTAAATAATGTTTTATGATTTTAGATATTTTTTAATTTCTGAAATAAAGACAGCTATTGCTGACAGTGTAAAGCAGTTTGCTGATTTACTCAAACCTTTTG
This sequence comes from Brachionus koreanus, assembly GCA_016987375.1. Classification (NCBI taxonomy): domain Eukaryota; kingdom Metazoa; phylum Rotifera; class Eurotatoria; order Ploima; family Brachionidae; genus Brachionus; species Brachionus koreanus. The sequence goes on along the minus strand of PJRA01000353.1, from coordinate 832,676 downwards.
TTAGAATGGACAAAATTTCTCAAATTAATGAAGAATTGAACATATGAATTATGCAACAAAAGATAATTTTTTAAATAATTTAAAATATCGTTTTAAATAAAATTATTTATCACTTAATTATTTTTAAATTAAAATTTAAAAAATTACAATAATTTGAAAAAACTTTTTAGTTTTGTTACCTAAATTATTCAAAAGAAAAAAGATTGAATTGAAAGTCATTTTTTAAATATTTATTTTTCTTCATTTTTGAAATTAATTTTTAGACTATGACCCAAATGAATAAAGATGTCAGATTGAAAATATTTTATTTAAAGTTATTACGCAAGTAGTAAAATAATGCAAAAAAATTAAATTTTCAAAAATTATTTGAATATAAATATGTGTTAAATTGAATAGAATCTTTATCGCTTCTCGGCCTCTGGCTAAGATCAAAGTGTAGTATCTGTTCTCATCAGTTTAATATCTGATGGGGGGTCCATTGGGCCCCCGCGATATTAAATCGATTTTTGTGAGCGGACTGGTTGCGCAGAGCTTGCTCGGCACCAGTCACGGATCGACCTAGCGTTGCACTTTACTGCTAGGACCGGTCCACAAAACCCTTTCGGGGGTTTATTTTAAAAAAATAAAAAGTAATTTCTAATTTTGAGCAAATTGAACGTTTTTCCAAAAAAAATGATGCTGATGAAAAGCAAAAATTTATTTTCAAATTGTTCATTTATTTTATTTTTTTATCTTCATTTTAGAAAATATATAAAAATAATATAATTTTAGTCGTTTTTTTTTTCCTGTCTGATTTAAATTTTCAAGTTAATAAACAATTGATTTTGATTTTTAAATAAAATTTTATAACTAAAACTATGTTTAAATTAATAATTTTAATAAATTAAAACAATTCTAAAAAATAGCATGACAACTATATTAGATTTTATCAATCAAAATTGCTCTTAAATATTCACCCTTATACACATTTGGTTTTGAATTGGTCCTAGGTGTTAAAACAACCAGTGCATTTGCTTAGCGTTGCACTTTACTGCTAGGACCGGTCAACAAAACCCTTTCGGGAGTTTATTTTAAAAAAATAAAAAGTAATTATTAATTTTAATACTCATAAATTATTTACTTATTTTTTAACTTTTGTATTTTTATCAAAAAATTTTAGATTCATTGATTCACTCATGAACCACAAATCACAATTTAGTAAAATTTATAGTGTTTTTGCGGTCCACCGTTAAAGTTTATCTTTTAAAATTTCAAAAATGTTCATTTATTTATTTAAGGAGATTATTTGAATTCTTTAAATATATTCAAATTTAAACTTTTTTTAATTAATTTTGAGTTAATCACAAGTATAAATAAGAAAAAAATTTTATGTTCTTTAAAAATTAAATCTAAATCAAAAAAATAAAATTGAATTTATTTGAATTTATTTTTGGCATTGAGACTGGCCATCAATGCCAAAAATTAACTCGTTTCAAATAAAATTACTTAAAAAAAATTAAAATAAGTTTTCACCGTTTCATTTGCTATATATTTCAAAATTCTATATGAAAAATATATCTATATATAAATTAAATTATAATAAATTTAATAATTATAATATAAAGAATTAAAATAATTGTCACGATTACTTTAATATGGTTTTATAGTCAAGTTACTACCTATTACGAATATTTAATGTTTTTGGATAATTTTTGGCTGACCGGTGGAATTACCACGAGTCAGTCAGTTTTTATTAAATGAATTTTGATAAAAATCATTGTGCTTAGAAATTTATTTTACTGTTCATTTTTATACAGACAGCTTTGTGACAAAGTTCTTTGTCTAATTATTGCCTATTGTTCAAATAGAATGTTCCATAGCTTTCTCTATTGCAATATGAATGGCATAATTTATTTTTATTAAAATATTTTATGCTTATAAGTACTGTCGAGTTTAGGTTCCAAGATAAACTAGTGTGCTAAAGATACCTCTGAAAATATATGAATTAAGATTCCAGTGTATTTAGAAAGTACTCAAAAACTTTACGTCGTGGACAGACAAAAACTCCTTTTTTCAAAAAAATTATCTTCTTGGTTCTATTTGTTTCGTTAAAAGAGTTGCAAATTTTTGAAATGGAATGGATTACCGGGAATGGGAAAAATAATACTAATAATAATTGAGGCTTTGCCATCCTAGTGGATAGTAAGGAGTTGTCATTTATTTTTCGAGTACCTTTTTAAGCAGCCTCAATTTGACACAGAGGTTTCTGTATCGGGCTGATCATCTTAACTGAAATTATTATCTAGTTCTAGCCCGTCCATCATTTTTTGATGAAAAAGGTTTAAAAATCCACCCTTTTTTTGCTGAGATATTTTGAAAATCTTACCCCCTCAGTGGGGTTAAACCGTCAGAATAGCTGACAAGTGTAAAAACGTTGACAATTTTCAAGTCGAAACTGGATGCATTGATTGTGAAAAATGAAACGACTGCTATAGTTTATTAGAGTTCTACTCAGGTCTATTTCTGAGCTGGTGTTGTCGATGTTGAGATTGTTGGTGTTGTTGATGTAGTGGATTCATATAAATAAGTGAAAGATTTAGTTATTAATATAAATAGAGAATATTTCTAAAAAATGATTTGTCAACGACTTGTTAATGACTTAATTGCCGATATGATGAGGCCATTTTTGGTGGAAATCAATACCACAAAAAGTCATTATTTAGATGGAAATTTTCAATTAAAGCTCGATAATGGCATCACAATTCATGGACGCTTGCACGATCAATTACTTATAATCTATCATCAAGGAATTCATACTTTTAAAATCAATTTTTCATCATATTGGCAATCGATTTCTATTTCTATTAATGGAGATGGTTTTGAAATGAAAATTTGTGGATTGGTAAAAAATTTAGGATCTATTTGTTTGCTAAATGGATCAATTAAGTTAAATTTAGACAATATGATAAAGAAATTGCCATTTCAATTGGCTTTTTATTCAAAACAAAACTAAAACAGCCAACCATTTTTATAATTTATATTTTTATATTATATAAATAATAAAATAAAACAAAAAGATTTTCTCGTGATTTTCTTCCTTATTTGCAAAAATTAAAGCTTTTGTCTTGTTTAACTTTTGTTGGATGCGGACTTAGCAAAACTGTATGGACGGTTTTTTGCGGTCATTTGAGCTGTCTCCCAGGGTCGCCTAATAATATGGCAAAGGAAAATGGAAGGCCAATAAAACAGTCAAATAGAATGTGGGTGGTCAATAGAAGTGTTTTTCACACAAATAAAGAATTTAAAATATTAATGCCGTTAAAGCACTTTGTTTTAATGAAAAAAAAACATTTTTTATGATTTCAATCAAAAATATTTCAATTTAAGACGCATAATTCGCATATTAATTAAAAAATTTTCAACGTTTTTTTTTCAAAATATGAACAATAAATTTAGACGTGGAGAAAATTTTTATTTTCTCAATCGCAGAAAACAAAAAATATTTAGGACTTTGGAGGGAATTATATTCCGTTGATTTTTATTCATCAAATTCAGAATCTATTCGCTCGTTACTCGCAAATAAACTTCTGCATGCGAATAAAATAAAGCTTACTGCTGTAGAAAATTACGAAGCCACCTTTTTTTTTCTTTGCGAGAAACGAGCGATATGTCTTTCTATCCGTTGCCATTTCATAATTTACTTCTACAAATAGTTTTTCAAATGTTTTATTTGCATTTTGAATTAAATCAGAGGATGCCAAAGATGTTTAAACTAATTTTTTAGAATCTATTCGCTCGTTACTCGCAAATAAACTTCTGCATGCGAATAAAATAAAGCTTACTGCTGTAGAAAATTACGAAGCCACCTTTTTTTTTCTTTGCGAGAAACGAGCGATATGTCTTTCTATCCGTTGCCATTTCATAATTTACTTCGACAAATAGTTTTTCAAATGTTTTATTTGCATTATGAATTAAATCAGAGGATGCCAAAGATGACGCTTGACGAGCTAATTAAGCAGATGTGAGTGTGCGTATAGAAATGAAAACAGAAGTATGTTACACTAAAAAATTCTTGATGTATAAGAATGATTGACTATACACTTAGGGAAAAAAGATTGATTATATTTTAATAGAAACATAAATTTACTTGCATAAATATTTTTTTTTGCCGGTCCTGTGGTGCAGTGGTTAGAACACCCGACACCCAATCAGGAGGTCGTGGGTTCGAATCCTCATCCAGTCCGGCTGCAAACGCGTCGGGCTAACTACTCGACCGTTCAAGACATTAGAAGTTACAAAGAAATCATGAAAGACGAAAGAAACTCAAGGGAGTAGTGGTATCATCCCAATGGACAATACAACGCCAGTCATGACGCTTGAGACTGAAAACCTTCGGGGAGGCAGAAAAATGGGATATTTACTGCGAAACAAAGATGTAAAATCGGAACCTGGAATATCAGAACCATGTCCGAAACATCAAGGTGTGCTCAAGTAGTAATGGTCATGGAAAAATATGGATTGGAGGTTTTAGGTATTTGTGAAAGTCGCTGGACAGGATCAGGCCAGATAAACAATAAAACATGGAGCTTCCTGTATTCTGGATCTGAAAACGCAAGATTACATGGAGTAGGAATAATGCTTTCGAAACAAGCAAAGGATGCCATGATGGAATGGGAACCAATAAATGAAAGATTGATTCGCACACGGCTAAAAGGGAAGCACTGCAATATATCGATCATACAGTGCTATGCACCAACAAACGAAGCT
>PJRA01000353.1:795395-820782 GCA_016987375.1 Brachionus koreanus | reverse complement strand
ACACGACTTTTCAGTTCGTGACAATGTTCACTTTGAATTTTGACATGGTCTTTCTTGATTTCTTGTTTAACATCGTTTATTAGATCTAAAGCATGCTTTAACACAGGAAGTATTATTTCAAATGCTTCCTTAAAAATAGTGCATTTTAATTTCAATTATTTAATTTTTTATTTCTACCTGAGATCCTTTTTTGCTACCAGGTAAATTTATTATCAAAGTTTTGTTTCGAATTCCAGAAATAGCGCGAGAAAGCATGGCAAATTTAGTTATTTTCATTGATTCAGTTAAAATTGTATTCGTCAAACTAGTTGTCTCTTTTTCAATTACATCTTTTGTAGCCTAAGAAAATATTTAAATAAAGCCTTTCAGTTTTTTTCTAAATAGAATAAAATTTTATTTCTTCAAAATTATTATCACAGGTGGAATTTTTTTTTGTGTTACACAGTCAGAAACATTTAATTTTCAAATGCTAAATATCAAAATTTTCCAGACACAGTCCAACCTCGTTTTAAATGACTCTGAATCGTCTTCAGCTTCAATTTTGAATCTGCTGAATAATAGAGATGACGACACAGACAATGACTATCACGTTAATTGTTCATCATCATCACAAAGAAGCCCACGGACATGGTAAATGACAACTTTGAGGACAATAGTTGGGCAGTAAAGGGAAAAAGACAAAACAAGGCGAAAAACATTTCTAGTATGCAAAGTCAATATGCCTAGGATATTTCGATAAAAGTGAATGGTTTTTCATTTGAAAATTACGTCAAAGAAGTAAATGCTTTGCGTTAAGTAACGTTCAACGAAACTTAGTGGCAGTTAAGCAAATGTTCATGTCCGTATTGGTACAAAAACTACATACGCAAACACATAATTGGAGTAGCTTATAATTAATTTGAATACTGAAGCGAATACTAAGTGAAGAAGGCGCAAAAAAGCAAAGATGACATTAGTTCACCGACATTCAACGGGTCCAGTAAATCTAACTCAAAAAAAAATAATAACTTAAGTATGATTTTTTTCCTTTAAATTTGTCTATTTTTTTATATTTTTTTATCTACTAATTAATTGAATTAGCTATTTTTTTAATATTTTGTCTACTGAAAAAATAAAATTAGCCACAAAACTAATTATTTGTCTTAAAATTAATGTATTTGGTTATATAAAAACCTCTTTAGAAGATGAACAAAAAATTAGGGCAAAATGAAAATAATTTTACATTTTTACATTTTCATATTTTTATATTTTTTGTGCAATTTTTCAGAAAATTAAAAAAACTCCTTCAAATTATTTGGTAAACAAAAATAAAATTTAAAAAATTCTTAAATATTGCACAAAAAATCTAAAAATATGAAAATGTAAAAATGTAAAATTATTTTCATTTTGCCAAAATTAGACTAATGTAACTAATCTTAATTAAAATAAACCTCGTTGGAACGAATTTTCGAAAAAAAAGTTAATTGACATAAGAACAAACAATTAATGTCTTGAAATAAGTATAAAAAAGAAAATGATTAGATAAATCAATAGCTCGGTACAGAAAACAAATAGATAAATAATAAATATAAATGAATAATCAAACAATGGGAAGTCAAGCATACAAACGAAAAATTATTAATATCAATAATAAAATTGCAATTTTAATAAGAATAAAGAATTCAGCCTTTCAAACTCAATGAAAAGAAAATTGGCAATCGAGTACAACTCAAGCAAACAAAAATCTTCACTTTTTTAAAATCAAATTAATTGTTTGTTTTCTTTTTTAAATAAAATTATATTTTTACTTGAAAACAAGATACATTTTCTTTTAAAATTTTAGAAGTGATTTTTTTATTCAAATTTTTTTTTTTATCCCCCCAGAAAAGCTTTTCTTTCTCGGTTATCAAGTATGCAGATTAATAATTTAAAGTCGGTTCTTTGTAATTCAGATAGTGCGCTATTTTTGCTACGCATGTCCTTTCAACTTGTAAGCTTCAAAAGAAGATTTTCGGTTCTAGGAGTCTAAAAACACTTAGGTTCTGGTAAAGACTTATGTACTCTCATTAATAATTGCCATATATTCTGAAATAGCACAAATTTTACGTCACAATCAAAAGTTCTTTTCTCTACCAAATAAATATTAGCGGACTTGAATTTTGGAAAAAGCTGAAATTTTACCCTTTTTTTAGTTTTTATGTATCTAGTCCTATAATTAACCAATAACTCTATATATGATGTTTATTTCTTATTTTATATGAATTTTCTTTATTTATCAATTCTTTATCAATTTTAAAATCGCCAGAATTGGCGTAAATTGTATAAAATAATTTATAAAAATGAAATAATATATTCTGAAACTAGATAAAATTTTGAAAATTTTTTGTCTTAAATTTTTATTTTAGGCTAACAGGTCTAAAAAAATTGACCAAAAATATTCATTTTTAGAGAAAAAATATCTAAAATATCATTGTACAAAATGCATGCGAGCTTTAAGAAATGACCTTGAAAAACAACAACTCTACAGATTAAATAGGCCAACCACACTAGAGAAAAGTCATTAGAAGTAAAACTGGCGAAAATCAAAACAAAATGCCCAATATGTTACAGGATATTCGAAGTAAAATAGGAATCAAAACAGACATGAGAAGATGTTAAGCAATACAAAATATCAATACAATAAATTCGACTTCTCTTTTTTAATTGAATTTATTTTTCTATTATTCATTTATTTAATCTTTTAATTTAATTTAAAAAGAAAAAAAAATTGTATATTTACAGAGTTGTTCAAAAGTCATAAAGTTAGAAAAACTTAAAAATTACTTTTTTTTTGAGTTTTCCACAAAAAAAAACTTTAATTTTGGGGAAAAAATTCCTTAAATTTATCAAATAATTTAATGTAACCAATTTTAACATTCATTTAATTTTTAAAATTAAAATTTCAACTTAAAAAAATGTAATTAATAATTATTTTTTTCGTAAAAAAAAATTTCAGTCAAAGTCAAGTCAAATGATTTGATTTTGAAGAACTGTAAAATGACTTTTTTTTTACTTTTGTTCAAGTCTGTACATAGACAAAGTAATTAACAGATTTCCTTAACTTAATCTAAAATTTATTAGATTTTTTCCACAGATTATTAGTCTTTAACTTCAAATAAAATCAAAATAGTCTATTTACTTCAGGAGTTACATCTCGAGGACTGAATCCAGTTCCGCCAGTAGTCAAAATTAGATTGAAGCTCTTATCACTCCACTCGATCAGTTTTTTCTTTTCAAATAAATATTTTTTGTTTATTTATGATCAAATAATCTAAAAATTAAATAAAAATACCTTAATATCAGAAATTTTATCTGGAATTATGTCATACGAAGCAGTACACAAAAAGCTTTGAATAAAATAAAAAAAAAATTAAATTTCTTGACAAGCTTTTTTTACTCTTGATTATTGACAAGGTGTTTTAAATTCAATCCACTATTATCACTAGCCTGATTTGAGGCACATGAATCACTAACTTTAATAATAAAAAAAAATATTTCTTTTCACACTCTAGCATGTTAATTTACCAACTAAAATGCCAACCAGATAGGCAGACTGTTTTGACGAAGCACTATCACCCATAATATCACGCGATAAAAATTTAAAAAAAAAAAACCTAAATTAAAAATGCTTTATTTCAAAAAATTTAGTAATAAAACAATTAAAATATTTTTTTTTAAACAAAATGTTAAGTTAATTTTGAACATTAAGGGGGGAAAGCGAACCAGCAATCCTATAGCCAAAGATAATCATCATGTTTAGCATAATTTCGAAAAATAAATTTAGAAACAAAATCTCTTAACAATTGGCAGCTATTCTCAAACGATATTTAGGTGTCGCAAACCTTCTGTCCAAAAAAAATGGACAGCCAGCATCAACAAGAGCCGACATCGGCTCAGCTAAGCAGCACTTACCCGTCAGCGCCCATGGAGTATGTAAATATGTACACAAACGAAAACGTAAAGTCCGGCAAAGCACCGCCGCCTCCCAAAATCATAAAAGACACATACACGAGTTTCGGCCGATTGATCGATCCGAACGAAGTTCTCATACGCTCTCTGGAATCTCAGGGCATCCAACAACTGTACTCGCTGAGCGCACCGTCTACCAGCTCGGCCCATCGGACACCCACAAACACCAAAAATTACAAACACGAACTGAAAAAAATGAACCATTCGATCCTGATCGCCTACCTCGATTTGCTCGAAGTTCTTGTCAAGGCACCGAATACCCAAATCGAACAGGCTGCGCCAGTGCCGAGCAACGAGTTCGGCGACACCGGAAGCCCCAAACCTCTTGTTATTATAAAATCTCTGCGCGAACAAAAACTAGAAGACTTAGAAATGCTTTTTATAAACATGCATCATTTGATAAACGAGCTGAGGCCGCATCAGGCCCGAGATAACATAAGATGCATTCTGGAAATGCAGAAAGAGCAGCGTACCGAAATAGCCAAGAAATTTAGGGACCATTTGCACACAATTGTTGATTTACTTAAAAAATGCATCGATTCGATTAGAGTCGAAAATTCCAAGCACTCTTTGTTGCTAGATGAATTGAACAACTATGTGAAAAATGCAGACCAATTGAGCAAATCGTTGGAAAAGTTCGGTGCGGCCAAGACTAATGGATTTCATGATAATGATGTTGAAATGAACGACGAAGAGCAGAGCAATTTGATAAGCCTTGTATCTAGGACGAGTGCCAAAATGCTCAGCGACAAGACAAATCAGTTGCCCAATGGTCACATCAAAGACGAAGCACATGTGAACAAAAATTGTGATATTAAAGACTTGATATTGTGCGATTTGATCGATGAGTTCTTGATAAAAGAAAATGAGTTTTGATTTATATTTTCATTTTAGTTGGTGGTTTCATTGGAGCTAGATATGATGGGGGTTTTATAAACGAGGTTTGATTATTTTTTCAATTTGTCCATTTTTTTCGAATACGAAATTTCTTCGGCTAATTTTTCTTTCAATTATTTTACGAATTAAGCTTTAAGATATTGATTTAATATTAATTTTTTTTTCTCTTAAAGGAATTTATCACATTAATAAAAAAAAAAAACTTAATAAAATGCTATTATTACATTTATTTTTTTTCAATTCAAAAATAAAATTTATTTTATACAATTTTTAAAAATTAACAAGTCGAAAATTCAGATTTTTTAAAACAATTCACTTCAGTTCAATCTGAAAATATTCCATATTGTTTTATGATGGGGTGACAGAGAATTTTAGACCAGTCTCTTTTGCTCCTCAAACAGCTTCTCTATAACAAAATAAATTAATAAAAAATTAAAAAACTGAATCTATATATTGTTCGATTTAGTTAATTTGTTCGGTACCGAGATAGTGTAAAAATTAAATATAAACACTATTTGAATATGTTATACATATGAGTTTTTAGATAAACATAGAGACTAATTTTTTGGTACACGGTAATCCGTCTTTTCGACGATGATGAGGATTTCGATTGCACAAGATTTTCCGATGATGAAGACGAAAAGGATGAGAAAGAGTTAGATATTAGATTAAATTTATCTGGTTCTTCTGAGTCAGATGAAGATGAAAATAATGGTAAAAACAACCGGTTTAATTGGACTTCAAGTTTTAAGCGTTCTCTTTTAAATATGAAGAAATTAATGATTGGACTGATGTCAACTCAGTAAAAAGCTTTTTATTTTAAAAAATTTTTAACACGAGTTAAACAACTATGAAATTAATAATTACGAATTAAAGATTTTATATATTTTTAAAGAAAGAAAACAAGAATAAATTCTATGGCTTATTTTTAGAGATTTTGTTTAAAAAGATTATAATTGATTTTCAAGAAAAAAATTAATTAAATCAGATCGTTCTCTCGTTTCTGGGCTAATTTTTTAAAACGTTAAATTATGAAAAAGAGCCAAACAATAATCATACAGTGAAGTTGAAATGTAAAAAAAATTGGCAAAATTTCAAATCACTATATGAATGAATATTAGCTTTATAAATTGAAAGTAAAAATTGATATTTTAAGTAGCTTTAAAGATTTGAAATTTTTTTTTCTAAAGATTTTTCTGCACTAGTTAAATTCTAATCTTTTTCAACACATTTTCAAAATTTTTTGCAAAAATCAAATTACAGGGTAATTAGATGTGATGCGATTTTGTTAGAGTTTATTTTAATTTTATAACCAAAGTCTAATTTAAATTTGAACATGACTTAGCTTAATTAAATCTTTTTCAAATCTGTTATCTTATTATTTTATTTTAATAAACTAAGAAGTTGAAAGATTTTCTTTTAATTTATTTTAGAGTGATAAGCTTTTACAGTTTTAAATGATGAAATGAAAAAATTCTTTAATAGAAAAAATATAAATAACAGTTGGACCAGAAATGGTTTACTAGGACTTTTAAGTACAGAAGTATCAAATTAAATATTAAAAAGTTTATATATAAATTAGAAAGATTTAGAAAGTACAATTAAATGCCATTCTATAGCCAGAAAATGGAATCTTGGAAAGTTTTTTCGTTTGATATTTTGTATGAATTAAATCAATCTCTATTATCCTTTTCTGTGCCTGTTTAATTCGGATGAAGTTTGTTCTTCTCAAATTTTCAGGCAAATTACATTTCTAATAAATATTTTTATATCATCTCTCATTTATCAATAAATCCCGGCCAATTTGCCAAATTTTGTAGCCCTAAGTGAAATCATTTCCATCAACGAAAGGATCATCACCTCCCATAAGAAGGTTAGTGACGCTTGTCAAAAACGTTATCCGAATAAAACCTGCCCAGATTGTAAGGAGTCTAACAATACATTAGATAGAAACTCCAGTTACAAAGCGGAATTTCAATCAAACTTAAACCGTTATAAACAAAATCTAAAAACTCTTTCTACTGCGTTGAAAACTCGCACAACATCAGCCTCCAGATATACTCCGGAAATACACTACATCAGCCACATTCTACGAGAAATAAAACTAAAACATATTAAAGACATTGAATACATGTGTCTAATATACTAACAAATTGATAAATTAAACGACCAAACAAGAAGAAGAAACCCAAAAGTGATAAGTTTTCTTTTGGAAAGCTCATAAATTTGAGTTCACAGTGGCCATAGTAAACGACCCGAACCCAAAACAAGCTCCGACTACGAGAATATTGGATTAGTACAACTCTTTGGATTTGTTCTTCGACACATTTAATGCTTTACAATAATTAAAAAGACGGCATTAGATTTGATACTGGAGATGTCTTTGTTATTTGTTTAATATTTGAATTTCATTTTTAAATTTAATTTTGAATACTAGTTTACCAATACTTTTGAAATAAATTCAAAGTAAACTTGACAAAAAATTAGTCTATACATTTAAATTTAAAAATTTATTTTGTCAATGAAAATACTTTTTAAAGATTATTTATTTTTTAAATTTACGTAGCATTTAAAGCGTGTTACATTATTTGGTTACAAATTATTTAAATTAAATTAGAGATTAATTTTAGTATCTTAAGAAAAACTATTTGAATTGAAATGATATTTTAAATTGATCATCAACTTCAAGATGCCTCATGGTTACGAGTAAAATAAAATTTTAAGTAAGCATTGCAGCTTACTATATAAACTTATATTAGCTGCTATATTTAATATGTAATAATACAGTTATATAGTTATATATATATATATATATATTCTTTTATTGAATCTAACCCTCGTCTATACCTCCAAGTTTACTATATTTTGGTTTATTCGTAACTATCAATACTGTAATTGAAAGAGTTAACAAAAAAAGGCTATTTCATTATGACCAACATTTGATATTCGAAATATATTAATATATAATATTAGATAAATTAAAAAAAAACTGAGCAGGCTAGAACACTTAATTGTTTGTAAAAATCTAATTAAATTTGCAACAAAATACTCATAATTGTATAAGTTCTTTTAAACAAATTGGTGTTGTTTAAATTAATTACAGATGAATAAAAATTAGAAAAATAATTTTAGTAGATAAACGAAAAAAAATATTTATCAATTGATTTTTTGAAAAATTTCAAAGTATTTGTTAGTGAAAACACATCATTTTGATTAACAATTTTTTGATCTCAATCAAAACTCGATGAAGACAAGATTCTTATTATTTGAAGTTATTTTATTAATAAAATTTTATTTCTATCAAAAAAGATTTGTTTCAATTTTTGTATTAAGTGAAATTTTAGCTAAATATAAATTAATATTCTAAAATATAATGATGTTAAATCGGAGACAACAACGCGATTATGGAAGTTAAGTCCTCAAGATCTTAACTTTAATTATAACGCTAAGACAAATAAGTTTAATTTCAGTTGACGCAAAATTAAATAAAAAAATTTAATAAGTAATTTTTTTATCTTAAACATTCTTGTTACTAATATAAAAATTTCCTAATTCAAATTTTTTTCTCATTATCTTTTAAATTATAAAAAAAAATTTTCTACTCATTGAAATTTTAATTTTGATTAATCAATTGATTCTGTTAATGAATCCTCCTAAATATTTTTGAAAAGGTTTTAAATTTTAAATTTATTAATATAATATCAAGTTTTGATAAACAATTATTTGATTGAAAAAAAATAATCAAAAACATTTCTTATTCTGAATTAATTCACTTAAAAATAAAGTTCAGAATTTTATTTTCCACAAAAACTTATTAAAATACTTGAAAAAATTGAAAAAAATAGAATTAAATTGTTGAATAGTTGGACGGCTCGGTAAATGCACTCAAACTCTGAATTCTTTCACTAATCACTTTTGTGTAGATGATTACGACGAATGCTGCAAGTGGAAAAATTATCAATATTCCAGCAACAAGGGAAGTAACAATATTTGGAGTGAAAAAGGTCGCTATTGAAGCTACTAAACTCAGTGAATTACAAACCAAAGAAAAAACTAGAACGTTATAGAAACGCTTAAATGCTTAAATAGTAAAGTTTAGTTTTTTAATAATTAAAAATTGCAGACTAGTACCCAACATTATAGTCGAAACTCCAGCCAAAATATACAAGCCGGTCAAAATAAATAAAGAAAAAACAAAATATCCATATTTACTAAGAAATCCTATAAATCCGATAAAAGTAATTAATGCGAAAAAGAAAATTATAGCTGAATGAGCTATCAAATAAGGCATTCCAACACTTTGCAAACGTAGCAAAATATTTTGCTTTTTAGCAATTAGCCGTTCTTGATATGTTATTTGAGGCGTTGAATTTTCACCAACTGTAATTTCAACATTTTTGCTTACATTTGAATCCATTTCTTAAAAATTATTTTTAAATCTTTCGAGACAATTAAATTTTTCAATGAAATTCAAAATTTTTGTTTTTATATTTATTTTTTTTTTTGCTCAAGTCAAATGATTTTATTTTCTTCAGATTAGATACTAACTGATACATTTGAATCATCAAAATAGAAAAAAAATTTTATTTATTTTTTTCTATTAAAACATTAAAATGAATAAAGACTAAATTATTCAAATATTGAAACAATAATTTTTTATTAAAATGTAAAATAAATTATTCTTAAAGTTGAGCGTTTGAATAATATTTTTAAAATTTGAAATAAAAACAAAAAGAAAAATGAACTATTTAGGATCTAGATCAGCAATTTTAAGTTCCAATCTTAAAATAAATTATTTGGCCAAGGCAAATCAAAGTCAAACGACAGCATTTTTTAAGTATGCACTAGCCACCACTTTATTTAATTCATTCAAAGCATATTCTCTTTTAAAAAACAAAATTAAAGGGTAATAAAATAATTCCGAATAAAAAATAGCTAATTTTTAATCCCCAGTAAAAAGCCAGTAGTAGAACAAATACCCAAAGATACGGTTATAATCTATCAGTTTCCGAGAGCATTTAACACACCAAGTCTTTCACCATTTTGTCTAAAGTTAGAAACATGGTGTCGAGCGGCCAACATCAACTATCAAGTAATAATCAAAAAGATTATTTTTACAGAATGATGATAAAATTTTCTAAAGAATAAATTAGGAATGAATGTGTCTAGTCGTGGAACAGTGCCATTCATTCGTCTAAATGACTATGTAATTGAAGACTCGGAAAAGTGCATTGAATATTTGAGCAAAGTGTTCAAAGTTGACCTAAATTCTGAGCTGTCTGATGACCAAAAAGCATTTGCCAGAGCTGCACTTGCATTGACTGAAGAAAATTTAAAATGGTAGACTAAAAAGTTTGAAAAATAGTCGGCTTAATTTTTACTTAGGTCTATGGTGATGCATAGATTTTGGTATTCCCCAATTGCCAAACAAGAAACTGGCCTTCCCTTATTGTCTATATGGTTTTTTGGCTACAGAATGTTCAGAGCTGCGTGGTACAGTGGTGCAGCACGATACACCAAACAAGAAATATATGAAAAAGGTAAGCGTGATTTGTCCGCGTTGGATGCGTTGATAGGAGAGAAGAAATTTTTGCTAAGTGATACAAAACCATGTGATGTTGACTTTGCTATATTTGGTTTATGTGCTCAGCTGAAATATAACGATCGAGGACCTTTTAATCAACACCTACTAGGTAGAAAAATGAAAATTAAAATTGGTTTTTAATTTTTTTTTAAAGCCAATTGTCACAATATCAATAGGCATATTGAAACAATTAAGAATATGTATTGGAAAGATTGGGATCAGAATATATTAGCTAAAAAGCTTGTCCGAAAAAAACCAATGTTTAAAAAAATCTTGTCTTTATTTAAAAAAGCTTAAAATTACTTTTCAATTTCAACAGTTACATTTTTTTTAGACTAGGATTTAAAAAAAATCTAAAATTTTAATTTTGCAATATTTAAATTTTTTTCTAATTTTCTTATCTTAGTTGCTCAAAATAAATAAAAAAAAAGATAAAAAATTTTAGATATTTTTCTTTAAATTCTAAATTCTTAACACTCAAAGGCCGGAGGTATTTTTCGAACAATTTATTTGCCTGGTTTTTAAAATTTTTTTTCAATCAAAATAAAATTATTTTTTTAATAGAAATTAAATAATTTTAAAATATTTTTGAATTAAGATATGATTGAAAAAAAAATATAAAGATAATAAAATTAATTGAATAAAAAGCAAAGAAAGGAAGTAACAAAAGCGGTTCAAAAAACCCATCAGGTCTTTGAGTGTTAATTAAACTTAAATTAACAAACTATTTGAGCTGTTTTCTACAAAAAGTTATTTATTCTAAAACAAGGATGAATGAAATCAATGTCGCCAGACTAGCTATAAATACAACTCTTGCAAGCATATTGAATGGTATGAAGAATGTTGTTTCTCATTATGAACAAATTTAAAAATATTTTCATTTTGCTCTCAAAGTGTATTACTAAAGCGTGCTCTTTTCACAGCTGGTTGAGATAGGTCCTAACCAGTACTTTAAGAATTAAATAAACAAATAGTTAGGCATGTCATTTTGAAGAGCATTTAATTCTGTTTATTTTAACATATAATGTGACTTAAATTTTATAGTTATTTGTTGATAAAATAAAATCAATCGTAAAAGAGGAAATGAATTGTGATGTTTGTGATGAAGAGGCAATATCCTGAAGTGTGTTTTTTGCAAAATCATCACTTGTTTTTGATTGAATATTGTCCACAAACTTTTCCTCATTTTCTTTTATCTTTTTCACGCTGTCGATTAGTTCAGCCCTTTTTGAAAATGAATTCTAAAAGCCTTTTTTTTTTAGATTTTCAAGAACTCTCAACATTTTGAAGCCATTCCATTTGTTCGGCTTCTGTACCACTTACCATTTCGTCATCGTTATCCAATCTTTGAAATTCATATTCGAATGACCCTTTTTGTTTATTTATTAAGTGTATCAGCTCTTTTAAACTTAATTTTTCCAAAAAACCCTCTGATACTGGTACCAAAAAGAATATCATTTTATCGCTGCTACCAACTTTTATCGGTATAATAAGAATACAATATATTTTTTTAAAGCTTTTTTAAGATAATTGGACGCTCCAAAGTTCTAAGATTTGAATCTCCATTTATGGTATTCTCGTGTTGATAACACAGGTCCATAATTAACTTTTAGGTGATAATCCATTTATGGTATTCTCGTGTCAGAATTTCGAAGCGCCTAGCTTCTAGTATACGTGACAAGTATAATTCTTATAACAAACTTAAGAATTCTAAAAATAATCAAAACGTTTGTCTTATTAGTCACCTTAACACACACTCTTATTTCTTGAAAAAACATGCATCTACATCAGCAAGTTTACCTATGCTCATGACATCCTGAGAGTTTTTCAAAATTCTTTTTGGAAAACAAGAAAAATCTCTGAAAAATTCTAAGACTTGTGCAAGCAGTTAACACAGATTTTAATCTAAACAAAAAAACTTATGCCATATTCATTGATATTGAAAAAGTTGTAAAGAAAGGTATCATTTTTAAACAGCGTTTTTCCTAATTTTCTAGCAAAATGGAAAGAAAATTATTTCATGCTGGCATGATTCAACTCAAGCTTCATACATTTCTAAATGACTTGAAATTTTGGAACTCGATGTGGATACCTAAATTATAATGTACTTCGAAGTCGAATTATATAATCTTTAATGCAGGTGGTAGAAAGTTTGAAGAAAAAATTTCAATTGATTTTTCTAACTCTAAGATTTAATTATTTGTTTAGAAAAGAACAAATGTGACTTTAATAGCTAAGGTATTTTTCAAGAATTAAACAAAGTTAAATTTTGAATTACAAAACCAAAATAAAATTTTAATTTATTTTTCATTTTAAATTTGAATTTTATTAATGATAATAATTTTAAAGTTTGTTTATTTTCTAGGCTCTTACTAGGTTTTAAATTTGGTTAAACACAAACTTTAAACAAAATATTTTTCAAAAAGTATGATTGATAAATTGTAGCTAATGGGAAAATGTAGTTTTTGTTTAATTAAATCAAAAAATGTCGGCATGTCGTCATTCCAATCAATAATTTCCTTATTAAATTAAAAATCACATTACATAAGATTATATGGCTTTTTTTTATAGCTATCAGGTCTTAAATAATTAATCTAAAACATTTATTGCGCAATTTTAAATTTTTAATTTCAGCACTGATTAATTAGTTTTTTAGCTTTGGAATCAAAGCAAATTTAGTGTTTCAAAATGAAAAGGTAAATTTAAGCATAAATTTTTATAGAATAGAATAAAACTTTTGTTTTTTGTTTTAGCAAATACTTAATATTTAGATCAGTGCCAAAAGAATTGAATATCGAAGATTTAAAGTGGTATTTAGCATCTGAAGCATTTGGTTTTAAGCCCGTTGTAAGCATAGTTGAACATCCGACTGTTTTCGATCAGGACAAGTCAAAAGATGTCTTGGTCGAATTCGATTCAGCTGAATCAGCCGAGTTTATTGCCGACAAAAAGTCATTCATGTATAATATAAAAAACAAAACAATTGAGCTAAAGCCATTTATTCACTATAGAAGAAAATAAAATTTTAATTTTAACTATTTAATATAGAAAAATTGAATTTTTTAAAACTATTATTTGAAAAATTCTTATTCATTTAATTTTTATTTAAATAAATTCAAATTATTTTTTTTTTATTTAATTTTTTGCAAGTGAGCCTCCAAATTGCTGACAGAAAATTTGTAAAAAGTTAGATCTTAGATTGACTAATCAAACAAATAGAGATAAAGCTTTTTCTTCGCTTTAAAAAAAGAAGGTTATTTATTTGCAAAGGAATACAGTAAAATTGTGAACAAATAATTATTATTAATTATGTCATTTTTTAATAATTAAATATTTTTCTTTGATTAAGAAAAATTTTAGGAAAGGAAAATATTTTTTTCTCATTAAATTCAATTTTTTAATGTTTTGATTTAAAAATAAAAAACCTGAGAAAATATTCATATTTTAATATATTAATAAACTGCATTGTGACATTATTGATTTTATTATGTCGAGTAACATATAATGATTGTATTTTTTAAAAAAAGGTTGGATATTTTTTATTTAGGATCTTTGCAATTCTAAAACTAAAAGTCATATCAAATGTTAAAATAAACAGAGTTGAATGCTCTTCAAAATGATATGTCTAACTCTTTTTTTATTTAATTCTAAAAATTTTATAAAATAAAAAACCTAAATTAAAATTTTGAAATTTTGATATTGTAATGTACAACCTATCAGCACAACCTAAACAGCACTTTAAATATGTCTAAGGAAAGGTGAAAATGTTCTTGAAGTAAGAATGGTAAAAAATTAAATAGTGATGACAAGAGCCTTCAAAAGTAGAAAGGGTTCTCGATCAGAACGCTCTGCTTATGCCATTTTATTAAACACTTAAAGTACATTGCTGTATTTGTTTAAAAGAATCTGAAAATTTATCAGTCTATTTCATTTTCTGATATTTACTTCATTAATTATCAAGAACAATTTTTATTAAATAATAATTTGAAAATAGAACTTCAATTATTGGATATTTAAGATCTTATGTCAATACTTCAGAATTCAGATTAATTTAGGATAGAAATATTATAAAAAGTGAACATGTCTTAAGAAAATTTGATATTAATTTACTCCGGTATTTGTTTTACTACTGGCTTTTTACTGTGGATTAAAAATTAGCTTTTTTTTTTCGGAATTATTTTATTACCCTTTAATTTTGTTTTTTAAAAGAGAAATTCAAAACTTCCGTGCTAGCTAAATTTCTAATTTTTGACTTCATATTCGTAATCTACGACCTTTAAAACCCTAAATTTGATTTTTTTTTTGGGGGGGGGTCTAAAAAAAAAAATTTGTACCCAGGGGTCTAAAAACAGTCGACCGAATATCGAGTTGTTGGTCTTTGAGACCCTAAATCTATATGATAGAACATATATATATAGACAAGTTATATCATTTCTGAAAGAGCATAAAATTTTCTAAAAACTCGATTGTTTTAAAATAAAAAAAAGAAGGTGTGCCGATTTTTATAGCTTAAAAATATCAAAAAAATGCACTTTTTTCCATTTAAATCGAATCTCGTCCCAGGGGTCACTTTTAACCACTTTTTTTTTTTACATAATAGACAAAATTTGGAACAAATCTATGGTTTTACTTTTTTCATTTATTTCTTTATTTTTTGCATATAAAGCAACCAAATCACGTGATAAATTGTTTATTTTGAATATTTTAATCGTTTAATGGATTATGAATTTGACTATCCTAAAAACTAATACTTATCAATTAAAAATTATCTAAAATGCCAAGAAAATCTAATCATCACCCATCTAGAGTAAATAATCTTGGATTAATTGCTAAAACTGTTAGGTACGAGGACGATTATCAGATGGAAGTAGATCATGAAAATTATATAAATAATAATCAACATCATGATATTTCTTACTCATCAAAGTCATCAGAATCATCAGAGTCTGAAAATGAAGATTTCTTTCCTGAAGAAGAAATGGTTACAATTGATATT
Organism: Brachionus koreanus; assembly: GCA_016987375.1. Lineage (NCBI taxonomy): Eukaryota > Metazoa > Rotifera > Eurotatoria > Ploima > Brachionidae > Brachionus > Brachionus koreanus. Next base: position 805,318 of record PJRA01000353.1, on the reverse strand, counting down.
GCACTAATTTCTCAGTTAGTTGAATTTATGCACTCAACAAAACCCTCTAAACGTTGGATTAGTGTTTTAATATATAGTGTATTAAGGTAAACTTTTTACCAAAGTTATAAAATTTTTAAAAATATCTAATGATAACTTTCAAGGCAATTTAGTATCTCTTTTAATGAAATAGATCTTTTTCTATCTCAGTTAAATTTGCTCACATCAAAAAGTTCTTTGCATCAGTTGATCAATTTTAAAGTTAATAAAATTGATGATCTTTTAGTCGACGGTCGTGGAGGTAATTCAAATTTTCAATTAATTAAATAATTAAAAATTTGTTCTAAATTTTTTACTAGGTAAAAGAAAGCCTTGTATTTATGATTATTACCCAGAATTGGAAATTGAAGCTAAGATTTATGTAGACGAACAAGCAAAGAAAAAAGAATGTGACTTCAGTTTGAAAGAGATGGCTAAGTTTATTAATGATAAATATTGTGATCTAATAGGCCAGTAGACTTTAAATGAAATCTTTGTACGTTCCAAAAGAATGGTTGGAAATGATTTAAAACGATGGGCAATTGATTTTAATAAAAATACTAAAAAACCATTTTTTGAGGGTCATGAAAGATCTGATGTTGTTGAACACAGAAATGAGTTCCTTGCATATTTTTTATCTCGACATGACCATTATTACTCAATTGGTAATAAATCTTTAGAATGGTTAAATCCTAGTGAAAAGCCCTTTATTTTGATTTTCCACGATGAATCAACCTTCAGAAGTAACGAACAATCCTATTTTAGATGGATGAAGAGAGGGCATTATCCATTTGTTAGCAAAGGGTTTGATATTTTTATTTTACAGCGCAAAATCTCTTTAATTAATTATTTTACAGAAAAGGAAAAAGTCTGATGGTCTCAGATTTTATGGTTGCTCATCCTTCTTCTCCTTTCTTTTCGTTAAATGATGAAGAATGGCATAATGCAGTAGATAAATATCCATCTTTACTAGAATCACATGGAATCAATTATCAAGAAAAAACTTGCATAGGATCAATTGTTCCAGGTCGAATGGATATTTTGATAACAAGTCAATCTTGAATCAGTTTGAAAGACTTTTTCAAATGTTAGAATTTAAAAGAGAATATAACCATCCAGTTAAACATGAATTCGAAATAGTGGTTGATAATGCAAGAACACATACAGCTCAGAATATAAATATTGAGTTATTTAGGTACTATAGTTTATATTTTAAATTCACTTTTAAAATTTAACCGTTTTACATAAGATTAAAACCTGGTGGAAATTGTCCATATGAAGAAATCAACTGGGTTGACGAACAAAATAATGAGTTCAGCTTGAATTGTTTTTTTCAAGATAGACCTTTAAAAGGAAAGAGTAAAGGTTTAAGACAAATAGCTCTAGAATTAGGTTACGAATTAGACCCAAAGTTAAAATTAAAGGAATTGAAAAATATTCTATTAAAGCATCCTGCTTTTCGTCCTGAAACCAATCTACAAATATTGGCTAAAAAGTATGGGCATAAAATTGTATTTTTACCTAAGTTTCATTGCGAACTTAATCCAATAGAGGGGGTTTGGTGTTATTTAAAACAATATATAAGGGCGAGAACAAACCAGGAATTTCCTAGAATGATTGAATTACTAACTGAGGCAAGACAAAAATATGTAGAAACAGATTTACCAAAGAAATTAAATAGACGTTTTTGGAGGTGTTTAGTAGCGTACAAAAACGGTGCAACTTACGGTGAAGTTTTAAAAGCTTATTTTTCTGGTAAATCAAAGGAAAAAGTTGCTGTACACTTAAGAATTTCTAATTCTTTGACCTAAACTAATATTTATTTGGAAATTATAATTTTAAAATAAATTATATTAAAATAACATATTTTAAGACTTTAAATGCAAAAAATAAAGAAATAAATGAAAAAAGTAAAACCATAGATTTGTTCCAAATTTTGTCTAGTTTAATATTATGTAAAAAAAAAAAGTGGTTAAAAGTGACCCCTGGGACGAGATTCGATTTAAATGGAAAAAAGTGCATTTTTTTGATATTTTTAAGCTATAAAAATCGGCACACCTTCTTTTTTTTATTTTAAAACAATCGAGTTTTTAGAAAATTTTATGCTCTTTCAGAAATGATATAACTTGTCTATATATATATGTTCTATCATATAGATTTAGGGTCTCAAAGACCAACAACTCGATATTCGGTCGACTGTTTTTAGACCCCTGGGTACAAATTTTTTTTTTTAGACCCCCCCCCAAAAAAAAAATCAAATTTAGGGTTTTAAAGGTCGTAGATTACGAATATGAAGTCAAAAATTAGAAATTTAGCTAGCACGGAAGTTTTGAATTTCCTGCACTTTACATTTTAATTAATTATTGTTTCAAAAAAAATTATTGTTTCAATATTTGAATAATTTAGTCTTTATTCATTTTGATGTTTTGATGTTTATTTTTATGAAAAATTTTTCCGAATGTATCAGTTAGTATCTAATCTGGAGAAAATAAAATCATTTGACTTGAGCAGAAAAAAAAAAAAAAATATAAAAACAAAATTTTGAATTTCATTGAAAAATTTAATTGTCTCGAAAGATTTAAAAATAATTTTTAAGAAATGGATTCAAATGTAAGCAAAAATGTTGAAATTACAGTTGGTGAAAATTCAACGCCTCAAATAACATATCAAGAACGGCTAATTGCTAAAAAGCAAAATATTTTGCTACGTTTGCAAAGTGTTGGAATGCCTTATTTGATAGCTCATTCAGCTACAGTTTTCATTTTCGCATTATTAGGATTTTTTATTGATTATGGATATTTTCTTTTTCCTTTATTTATTTTGACCGGCTTGTATATTTTGGCTGGAGTTTCGACTATAATGTTGGGTACTAGTCTGCAATTTTTAATTATTAAAAAACTAAACTTTACTATTTAAGCATTTAAGCGTTTCTATAACGTTCTAGTTTTTTCTTTGGTTTGTAATTCACTGAGTTTAGTAGCTTCAATAGCGAATTTTTTCATTCCAGATTTTATTCCTGGAATATTGATAATTTTTCCACTTGCAGCATTCGTCTTAATCATCTACACAAAAGTGATCAGAGAAAGAATTTAAAGTTTGAGTGCATTTACCGAGCGGTCCAACTATTCAACAATTTAATTCTGATTTTTTCAATTTATTTAAATATTTTAATAAGTTTTTGTGGAAAATAAAATTTTGAAATTTATTTTTAAGTGAATTAATTCAGAATAAGAAATGTTTTTGGTTATTCTTTTTTAATCAAATAATTGTTTATCAAAACTTGATATTATATTAATAAATTTAAAATTTAAAACCTTTTCCAAAATATTTAGGAGGATTCATTAGCAGAATCAATTGATTAATCAAAATTAAAATTTCAATGAGTAGAAAATTTTTTTTCTATAATTTAAAAGATAATGAGAAAAAATTTGAATTAGGAAATTTTCTTATTTGTCATAAGAATCTTTAAGATAAAAAAAAATATTCGATGAAGACAAGATTCTTATTATTTGAAGTTATTTTATTAATAAAATTTTATCAAAAAAGATTTGATTCAATTTTAGTATTTAGTGAAATTTTTGCTAAATTTAAATTAATAAAATATAATGATGTTAAATCAGAGACAACAACGCGGTTATTGAAGTTAACCTCTCCAAGATCTGAACTATAAGTTTAATTTCAGTTGAGGCAAAATAAAATAAAAAAATTAATGAATATTTTTTTTTATCTTAAAGATTCTTATGACTAATATAAAAATTTCCTAATTTAAATCTTTATCTTTTAAAAAACAAAAATAATAGAAAAAAATTTTCTTCTCATTGAAACTTTAAAATTTTAAATTTGATTAATCGTCTTAAGAAAATTTGATATTAATTTACTCCGGAAACTTGATTCTATAGAGAGTAAGTGGGACTTAGTAAAGGAAATTAATTTTAATGCTATAGAAACATGTTGTCCATTAAAAAAATCTAAGAAAAAAAATGCATGCCCCGTGGTTTGATGCCGATTTAAAATGATTAAGAAATTTTAATGATTTTTGCCTTGATTCAAACTAAAAAGTATAATTACTTCAAAAATTCTTAAAAAATTCTGGAATTTTTTTAAAACATCTATAAAACTGACAAGAGATGCTGACTTCATTGGGATGTTAAGAATACTGTTGATCATGTGATATTCTTTGAGTTTTCATTTAAATTTCATAGCTCGCTCTGTATAAATAAATATTAGATTGGCCTTTACTCGAGAATTTTATCGGTATCTGGTAGAGACTAATTAATTAGTGACAAAAGAAATGAAAATTTGGTTTTTTTCTCAATTATTTTTATTAATAAATTTTTTTTTATCAAAATGCTAATAATTTTTTGCTAATAACAAAACATTTATTAAAAAGAATTAGTATTTTTTTCTCAAGTATTTTAAAGTATCGGTTTCTATACTTTATATTAAACAATTAGAAAATTTTATCAAAATAAGGTGAAAAAAAATATAAATTAAAATAAATTTAAACAAAAAAAATTAGTTTTTCTCGGCATATTTGTTCGTTCTAAATCTTATTTTAGCTAAAATCTTAAATTGAAAATAAATAAAAAATACAACAGATAGAATTACACATGGAGAACCAAGTATTATAATCAAATAATGAATTGGTTTCATGTTTGAGTTGTAGCATGGTCTGTAATAGGATACCGCTAAACAATTGTAATGGTAGAATGCTACCATGTTTACTAACACAAAGCCCCCGAATGAAACAATCATTCCAAAAAGTTTAACTGTAGTTGCAATCATCACCAATGTCGGATTACGAAATTTAACTTGTTTAGAAAAAAAAATCAAATTAAAAAATTATTATTACAGGCTTGACCTAAAGTCAAAAATTAAAGTCATTAAAAATTATCTTCTAAATGTTAGAAATTGACTTTAATCTTAGACTAGTGAACAAGTCTGGTCTAGTTTGTTTAGATAATTACTAGTCAAAACAGCTAGCAGTACTGCTATCAAATTATAGATGCCGGCCCAGATAGCTGAGCCCAAGTAAGACAAGGCTGCATTGTATTTTGTAGCCACTATTTGCAAAGCAATCAATATTGTGCTCAATATGGTCATTACCAATGAATCGATGATCACATAAAGAAGCGGATAGTGCTCTTTTAGTTGTCTTCTAATGAACGCCTCTTGTTGAACAATAATATCACTAAATTCTTCATTCTCCATTCTGTCTTCTAAAGAATCAAGCTCAATTTTGGAATTGCTAAAAAAATAGGCTTCATTTGCGTTCAAAAAATCTACAGAATTGGAATATTCTAGTTTTAATTTGTCCTGACTCGATGGCTTATTACCATCTTTGTTCGTCATTTTCCTCTTCTATAAATAAATTATAGGAATTTTTTCTCTACAATAGAAATAACTAAATAAACTAAATTTAATATTATAATTCATTCAATTTTATGTTATTAGTTATTTTAATGGTATATATTTTATTTATGATCGATTAGAAGAATCTTAATCGCTTTTATAAATAATAAATTTCAAAAACTCTAAGCTTAATATTATCTCAACTCTTATATTCACAGTTATTTTTTATTTTTTTTAAATTAAAACAGAAAAAATGAAAAAATACATTTACTTTGCTTTTTTCAAAGATTTTTGATATGTCTAAAATAATTAGATGGAATCATTAGATAAAAAAAAGAAGCCAAAGTTTTTATTTTTTTCATGACTACAGTCACAAAGCCAGACATGTTTCTTAACCAGCACTTTTTTTAACTATTTCTTTTTTCAGATTCAGATTTAAATGCACTCGAGTTCTAGAAAATTGCTGAAGAATTTTTCTCAATGATCATTAATTAAACCATTTCAATTTAATTTATTAATTAATGCTAGACTTTGCTTAATTTTTAATTAAATCACTGATTAAAAGCACATAATTCAAATCATCTAAAGTCCTTGATTTTATTCTTATTATTTTTCAATCTTTCAAGATAAGCATTTTGAATAAATCATCAATTGAACTAGCTTACCCCAAGAAAAAATTCTACAGAGCTCTTAGTCGAATCATTTGCATATATATTTTGTTTTATTTAATTATTTATGACTTGATTTTTATCTTATTTAACATGCTTATATGGCATCCTTACGGGTGATCTTTTCAAGATCACATTTATCTCCTATGAAAAAACTTAAAGCTCATTTTTATTAAGGATTTATTAGTTATCTACAAAATGATGCATTCATTTCGCTTTCGAATCTTGATTTTGCCCAAGAAATGGGCCATTCATTAGTTTAAAACATGAAATAAAAAAATATATTTAAAAAGAGCTTAATATTTTTGAAAATTAGATAAAATTTCACACAGTCTAAGAAAAATATTCATCATTGTATTTTTAAAAGATTGCAATTTTTTTACTTCGAAATTTCGGACATCCATTTTTGACCTATAAAACTTGCTATAAAACTTTTCAAACCAATTTAAATTGGTTTTGAAAAATAACTGAAATAAATTTTAGAAAATTTATTTAAATATTAATTTTCTATTTAAATTGTAACGGAATCTCTTTTTTTTTGTTTGAATAAATAATTTCAATTAAAGAATTGACTTTCATAGTAATGGTTTTAGTGCGAAAAGTTGTGGCAAGATCTTTAAACAATTAAGGGTTGATTTTGCACATAAGCTTCGTATTGTTTCAAGCTGATTATATTTGTTGTCTCTCAATGAGACTGATAGGATTAAGCTTTGAATTTTTTCAAATCGTCTGTAAAAAATAAATCATTCTTTGTCTCAAGACTAGTGTCAAAAATGAACTATGATTAATGATTAAGGAAAAGAAAAATTTTATTTATAATTTAACATTTTATTCTATTTGAAAAATTATAACAAGCCATTTTAAACAAGTCAAAAATATGTCTTTTTATAAATCAATAAACTTTGGAGAAATCTTCAATTTAGAATAACATTAATTAATTTTTTTAATATTATTTAACCAATTTGCATTTTTCAAATTAGGTGTTTCAATTTTGATAATTATGTTAGCGGAAGATGATTATCAATCATTTCTTATTCTCTTGAAGACTTGCAGGTTATTTATAACTTTAATTAGAGTTACTAAACTTGTCTTAGAAATTCAAAATGGTGATAATGGGGAGCTAAGATTTTATTCTAAAGAATGTAATGTTTGAGAAGTCTAATTTGACAATTTGACTCGAATTCGACTTCACCATGTACTAAATTTAGCTGATAATTTAAATTTTGCCAACATTTTACATTTTTAGCTTTTGAAGGTCTATGTCTTTATATGTATTTGAGGTATGTATTAGCTTCAGTATTAGCTATCAATACAAATAAAGTAAATCAGAAAATTTCAGGTCTTCAAGTCTGGTTGATAACCTCATGAATTTTTCCATACTAAATTTTATTATATGCTGTTTCTTAGAGAGAATATCTAATTTATCCTCTTCCTCATCTAAACTCCGCTTGTTCCTCCTTAACACCATTCCATCACACCCTAATTCCCTCCAGAATCACACTATACAACACTTTTTTTGCTATTGTTGGCAAAGTAATTCCCCTCCAATTGTTGCTGACATTTGTCACTCTTATGGGAGTTTGAAAACCAAGCCTTTTTACCAATCTTCTAGGATTTGTTCTTGACACCATATTTTTCTGAACAAGTTGTACAACTAAGGTTCCTAAATTCGCCTTCATCACTTCTGACGAAATGTTGTCAATACCAGAGGGTTTTCTGTTTTTTAGTGCCTTTATCGCGGTAAATATTTTCTCCCTCGTTGGTTCTTGTGTGCCAATATTAAGATATTTACTAGCAGGTTCAGGATATATACACTCTCGAGGTTCGGGTCTATTTTCAACTTCTTTTCAACTTCTATAATAATAGTTAATATTCTACGGTCAAGTTTAGTTTAACTAAACTGACAAAGCAGGAAGACTAACGTAATCCCGCTATAGTAGACAAGTTCTATTTTTAAGTGTTCTACCCATCTTTGTGCTTGTTCCCTTTCTGTTGTTAGAATAATGACAAAATATCCATAAAAATATTGATGTCTTAACTTAAAAAACTTATCTATCAACTATAAAAAACAAGAAAATAAATTACAATTAGAGATCATTATGGAATTAAACTATCATAAAAGTCTTCAAAAAACGGATGGTATCTGGCATGAAATTTACAAAAAATAGCTGACTGTTCTTTTAAACTAAAATATCATATGAATATATTTTTTTAAATTTTTTTATTTTCAATTCTATAAACTGCCACTGAATAAAACAGAAAAATGTTATTAATAATTTGTTAAAATATGGAAAATAAGAATCAAATAATAAACTTAATTAAATCTAAGTTAACATAGTCTGAATTGAAATTTAATTAAAACAAATAATGAGTCTGAAATTTTATTAGTTTAATTGATCAAAAACAAAATCAATTTCGCTCTAATTGTTTAGAATAAAGCTCTCCATTTAAAGCATTACCATCTGGAACTAGCTCAAAGCTATTAAATTTAATAACTAGCTCTAAGCTCTTTCGAATTCTAAATTAAGATGATGGCTGGTATTCAATCTTGTACTCTTCTTACTTTAAGCACATTTTCATCTTCCATTCGACATGTTTCACTAGTTACTGCTGTTAAATTTGTAAGAAACAAATAAACAAAGATTTAGACATAACATTTAGGAGAGCATTCAATTCTGTTTGTTTAAAAAAAATTTTATTTTCTAAATTTTAATTTTTTTGATCATTTGTGTTAAAAAATAGTGTTAATTAAAGAACAAAAATTGGTGTTTAAGGGAACAAGTACATTTATTGTCTTTGACTATTATTAAAAACGGCAATTAGTTTGAAAAAAAATGTAGTTAGAGTGAACATACAGGCTGCACCTAGCACAATCATGGCTACACTTCCGTATTTCAAATTTGACTCTTCACAATTAACCAGAAAATCAGTATTGTAAATTGGCCTTGTACAGGAAGAATATCTGGTGGCTGCGACACAATTAACCACAATTAGAGCACCCAAGTTTATGGTTATACACAAAAAATGCATCATAATAGTACTTATCAACAGCCATTGTTTTGAATATTTGACTAAAATTAAAAAATTAAAATTTAAAAATTTGTCTACTATTTTTAAGTTACTGGCTAAAACAGCAGATAAGAGAGTGATAAGATTGACAAAACCAGACCAAAGACCACTGGCAATTTGACTTAAAACAGCATTGTAGTTCATCAAAACAATTTGAAAAGAAATTAAGGTGAGACTTGATAAACAAATAAAAAAAATGTGTCTGATCAAATAAGATTTTTGAAAATGTAAATTGAACTGCTTTTGAAGTTTGTTTTGCATGTTTGTCTCGATTCGTATGACAACGGGCTCGGTGTTCAGAGCATAGTGGCTTTGAGATGGCAAATTAGTCAAAAACAACTGGTCGTAACTGATCGGCTCGGACGAATTTTGAAACAATTCCGGTACACAAGATGCTGGCTCATTTATTTTTGAGTGCGATTGGGCCAAGTCAAATGGATAGATGGAGCTGTAAGGGGGCGGCTGTGATTCATCATTTAAAAATGTCTGATTAGTGTACGAATTGTGGTGGTGTTGATCTGCCATTTATTTAGAGATTAAACTTTGAGAAAATAAAAAAACATTTTAAAATATATCTTCTAAAGTAAAAGATAGGTTATCAGATGAATACAAGATAAAATATTTTTATTATCTTAAAACTACAAAATAAATTTATTAGTTGTAGATGATGTTGACATTTTATTACTATTTCTTCATCTGTTTGATATTAAATTGGCTTATTTTATTGTTAGAAAAAAATTTTATTTATTTTTTATTTATTATTTTAGCAGTCGAGTGAGCTGAAAAAAAAATAAGAAAAAATAAAAAAAAAATTTT
>PJRA01000353.1:770526-788023 GCA_016987375.1 Brachionus koreanus | reverse complement strand
GTAGAAACAAAAATAACGAAAAGTCTACTATAGCGGGATTACGTTAGTCTTCCTGCTTTGTCAGTTTAGTTAAACTAAACTTGACCGTAGAATATTAACTATTATTATTAAAAAGCTAATAGTTTTTCCAGAAAAATAAATTTTTGATTTATCAATCGGCCAAAGACCGGTTGGAAAAATGTCAGAACTTGGAATGTAATACAAAAAACTTGACCTTTTTTTATGTTTGCATTCAATATATGTTTTTTTTTAAATTGAGTTATATCAGAATTTTTGCAATTAATCTTAAACCAAAATAAAATTAGAATTTTTCTAAAACGCTACTTGTTTAAATAAAATCATTATGTAAAATTATTTATAAAATAAAAAATTTAGATGATTGAAAATTAACACACCTTTAGAAAACAAAAAAAACGATACTTAATAAATGGTTAAAATCTAAATTTTTGATTTTAACATATTTTTAATTCTAAAACTTTTAGTGACACTACATTTTAACATAAACAGAATTGAATGCTCTTCAAAATGTCTAATTCTTTGTTTATTTAATTCTAGAAAAATTTAATAATAACATTATAACTTTAAATGAAAATTGATTTTCCGAAATTATGCTAAAAGAAACCAATTGTTGGACCCATCTCAAACATCTTAGTCAATTGTGAAAAGAGGACGCTTTGATAAAAAGTAGATTTGCATGAGGCTTTTAAGCTGGTTGTAAACCGTCATATTATAAATTTAGAGTTTTATTCTGAACAGCTAGACCTAATGTGTGCTTCACTAAAAAAATCCTTCTTTTGGTCAACCAAAGGCTGGGTATGTTTCCTTTAGATGCGCTTGATATAGATTTTTTGGCTTCAAAAGTCATGAATGGTACAAGAGAGCGATCGAACTATTCGCTGATAGATGGCTAACGACTATAGAGCAAAATGGTTTATATTTTTAAGACTTGATCAAAATTTTAAAATATTTAAAAAAAAATACTCATTATTTTTATGTGGATTTTTTTAAAATGTTCAAAATTTTATTTGGATATCTTTTTCATTTGAAAATTTAATAAAAAAAAAACCTAAAAAATCGTTTTTATCATCATTGTTTAATTTGAAATCATAAAAATCTTAGATATTAGGATTGTTAAATTGTTCTAAAAATAGTTTATCAACTTTGAAAAATTTCCCCAAACATTATTTTTATATTTCTAAAGTAACATAGCTCCATATTACTTTACTCAAAAAAAAATAATTACTTGAACCTTACTTGTCTAATCTAAACAGGTAAAAATCGTTTGCATATAATAAAAAATTTCAATTTGTGTATGAAAAAGCTTTAAGATAAAAGTAATCTTGCAGCTTTATGTCGAAACTCTAATTGATGAATAAAAGTTCTCTAACTTGAACAATATGATCATTGAAAAAAAATTGATCACAATTTTTTATCCTTGAAAAATAAGTGAACTAACTATCGTTATATAGTTTATTAATTTAATTAAATTAATAATTGTAAAAATGACTTTTATTTGATTATAACGGGTGCCCAATAATGCTTGCCCGAAACTTTAAATAGAAAAAAACCATGATCCGATAAAGAAAAAATTATAAAAATTTCTAGTCTTTGATAAAACATCAAATTTTTATATATTTTAGGTAATCATTTAATAGCATTATTTTAAAATTATAAGTGTATAAAATTTTAAGTTAATATCTAATTTTGATCAGAAAATATTTAAAAATACATAAATTTTTGAAAATAGACTTTTTTTATAAAACCTTAAATTTTTGACGTTTTTTAATCATAACTTCTGGAAAAATAATCCGATTAAAATAAATTATAGTTCATTTTAATCAGGATAAAATTATGTACACCATGATATATCATACTAGTATTCCAATTTACTTAACCTTCGAAGACAACTTAGAGTCAGGATATGCGTCCTAACTAGGCGTATGACATGGAAAAAAATGAAAAACTAAAAAAATTATTATTATTTTCGAAAGATAGACAAAATTTTGTAATAGACTACAAATTTTTATAATTTTATCTTAATCGGATCATGGTTTTTTTTCTATTTAAAGTTTCGGACAAACATTATTGGGCACCCGTTAATTTTTTTTATATATCATACTTTAATTTGTCCATGGGACTTAAACTTTAAAAAAATAAATAAAATGTTAATTGAATAGAACAAAAGAATATCAATTGATAAATAGTATTTATTTTTATTTGTGTGAGATATGAATTGTTAGACATCATTTATTTTGAACTTATTTAGATTATTTTATTAAGAGACTCGAAATAATGCTTTAAAATGAAATTACTGAAATGCTACAAAAAAATTAAGCCCCCAAGCGCAATTTTTTTTGTTTCAAATAAGCTAAAAAATAAAAAAAAAATATTACCTTGGCGCGTAAATTTTTTTTATTCTCATTAAATTTGGTTGTTTTTTGTCTTATGTCGTCGAGGCGCTTTTCCAAATTCTCGCTAATATTCGAGCATTCCTCTTTGCTCATAAGAAAGTAGATAGGACACGTGTCGTATGAATAGTGATGTTCACTAATACCATCTAGATGACCCTCGGATTTGCATCCGAGAACAGGACAAACGAGCGACTGCTTGGTATCGTCTTCCTTGTTCTCGTCAAGTTCGTTTATTTCGCTTAAATTGGCATCCTCACGATCGGCATATGGCGAGCTTTGTTCGTACTCGTCTTTGGACATTAGTCTAAACGTTGTGGGACTGTTGGTGTTCTCGTTTAGCTCTTTGAACGCATACTTGTGCTTTAGCTTAATTCTCTTGTTTAGAGAAGAGGAGCTTGGCGACTGGACCAGCGCTGATATGCCCGAAGAGGACGCGTTCGCCGACTGACTGCACGGGTCGTTCTCGTTTAGAGTATTTTCGTTCTTGATGTCTTGGGAAGTGCTCAAATTTCGTTTGCGATTCACAGAGGCCATTTGGTCCAAACTAGCCGAGGACAGCTGATTTAAGAGATTGGCCGAGCGGCGCCGGGTCGACACTGATATCGGCTTGCTCGAATCGGACGATGTCGATGTAGAACTAGACGAGCTTGACACATTCGATGCGCTCGTTTCCGGGTTATTTACACTTTTAAGTACGTTCTGATCCCCGCTTAGTTTTTCCTTGATGTATTTGGGCTTGGCAGTGGATAACTCATTTTCGTTTGGCGATGATACTTTGGCTCGTTGGCACTTTTTGAATTGTTCAGACTCAATCGGCTCTTTGCTCGATAGTTTTCGTTTGCCGGAATATTCGCTTCCAGACTCGATGTTACTGTTATTCAAAGCTGTGCTGCTGCGAGTTTGGCGCCTTTCTCGCGACACGCTGGCGCTCATTGTTTAAGTGTAACTTCTATTCAAAATTAACAAAGAACAAAAAAATTGATTTAAATTATTTTTTAACTTTTTTGAAATCAATTGTTAAACCGATTTTCATTTTCTTTTTTACTATTTTTTACAAAAAAATAATTTCTAAATTTGAAAATTAAAAAAATTGATTATTTTTAATTTTTTATTTATAAATTTTTTCTATTTTAAAAATATGAAAAATTTTTTTTTTTTTATCTAGAAAATTAAAATAATTAATTTTTTATTTTAAAAGATAATGATTGGGATTTTAGTCCCAAGATAATAGTTTTCAATATATAATAGAGTAGAAATATATTTTTTTTAACTTTATCTAAAAGTGACATGTCTAAAAAAGTATGAATTTTTGATTCTTATTTTGTGAACAAATACAGCATTAGGACAAAAGTATTTACAAATATTGACAAGTAAAGCAAAAAAATTTCTATTTTAAAATTTTATTTTATTGTTTGAGAAATTTTGTAATATTTTAGAAACTAAACATTTTTTTAAAATAAAATTTGAATAAAAAAATAATTAATCAGTCTATCAATTTATAAAGAGACTAGAATGTAAGAAGAAGTTGTTGAAAAACGAAAAAAGGCAAGGTATTAGGAAAACGGAATAATTGTTCGATATGTTTAAGGTTTATTAATTTTCACTTAATTTTTGTAAAATCAACAGCAGTGTTTTATTTTGCTAGAGAAAATTGACCTTAAAAAAATTTTAGTCTAAGTTTCAGCAAATAAAATGAATTAAACTTAAAAAGTTTAAAAATTGATTTTTTATGCAAAGATAGTTTTTTTTTAATTGGGTCTTATAACGCAAAGCTATGAAAATTTATTAATTTTACAGTCAATTTAAGTAAATTTATAAAAATTGCGTAATTTTTCGTTAGTAAGATAAATTAAAATTTTTCATGTAAATTCTGGTAAATCAAAAGTAAAAAAATAAAAAAAATAGGTAAAAAATAAATATTGTCAACAAAATGTAAATAAATTTTATTTAAAGTAAATTTTGTAATTGCTTTCTATTATTCTATTCTATGCTTTCTATTATTTCTTTCTATTCAATAGCTTATGTAAAATGTATGTCCTCATGTAGAACTATTACTGTATTTCGTATTAAGTTTTTTAAAACTAGTAATTTTAAAAAATTAAAAAAATATTATAATTTTAATAAGTTCTACTTTTTTATGTAGAAACATAAAAAATTTGCATAATTCTATTTGTCTACAGTCTGTAAATGAATAAGAAAAAAATGCATGAAAAAAAATTGACTTAAGAAAGCAATTTGTTCTTTTTCACTTGATAAATTCAATATTTAATAAAATAAAAATTAGAAGAGCGTTTTAAATTAATGAAAAATTTACTTAAAACAAAAAAATAATTTATTTCAATTAGACGACGATGAAAAATTTACAGTTATTTTCATTTGATTCTTATTAAATTATTTTTAAAATTAATTAAATATAAGTAAAAAAAATTTGAGAAATTTGGAATGAGGTTTATTAATTGATTATTTTACGCTATCTTTAAAAAAATATATTAATAAAAAAAATAATAGAAAACATGTTTGCGAAACATTTAAAATTAATGCATAGATAAAATTTAAGAGGTTAAAGATATGCTTAATTTTTTGTCAATTATTAACATTTCTGTTGAACCAGTACTAACAATTCGAATAAATAAACATCAAGAACACGTCTTGTAAAAAATATGACTGAAGCTTTGCCTATGTAACATGTCGCAGCAGAAATCACTTAGAACATTATTCGCTTGAATTAATCTAACTAGTATTCTAAAATTGTTAAAAAGTTACTAAATATTACAAGTTATTAGTTAAACTTTTTCTTTTTTTATCTAATTTAAATTTAATAAAAGTCTCATAAAATTATTTTAAAATGCTAGTATAGCTAAACTTATGTGTTTATTTATTTATTTATTTCAGTTTAATTTACAGTATCTTGGCAAAATTAGGAAATACAATAAATGAGTAAAAATTTCATAATTTAATTTAAATCATTTTAGTATTAATTTTAAAATAAAATCAATCTATGACTAATAATGTTTTTTTTTTTCATATAAAATGTTCACTTTTTTGTTAACTTACGTTCTAACAAATTTGACTTGATATTGTCAGAATAGAATTCCAGAGAGCTTTGGGTGAAGGTTCGCTTAGCTCGTAAATTAAACTAGCATCAACATAGCTCCTGAGTTTTACACTTGTCGAAGGACCGATGGATACCATTTTGAACAAATTTAATTTTGATTTTATTAAAGTGCTCAAATTTTTGTCTTTGAAGACTGATTCACAGCCTGAGGGGCTAAAAAAAACTAAAATATTCACTCCATCCAATTTATCGAGTGAGGCTGTAAGCTTATCGATTCCACTCTGACTAGGCACAGTGTCGTAAACATTTATTTCTTCGTAGCTAATTGCATTATCGCTTAGACTCTTTGACAAGTCATCTTTGCGTATTTTTGAACACGGATACAAAGCATACTTGAATTTTTGGCCAGTAGGCTTTAGGCTTGGTTTAATTAACTCATAGTCTTGTTTTATTAAGTTAAAAAGCTCCCGCGCATTTTGTTTATGCACTGTTTTGGTCGAATCGTCAACGAGTCGAAGAACTAAACGCTGATTCAATCCTGGATTTATTTTCTCTATCGATTGAACTAGTTGCCTGAATCGACTGGCAGTGGCTTCACCGACACAGTAGACCAAAAATTTGTCTTTAATATTTTCAAGCTGAGTATTGAGATTGACCGTGGGCAAGTTTGTGCTATCGATGGTGAGATTCAATGCATGTTGCATAGATTCTACCGTTTGACGACTAGTCAGAATTAAGCATTTGAAATACTCATCGACATAGTGTTCATAATTTGTTTTTTCTAGTAATAAAATGAATAATTTTGACTTTAATAATTCCAAATTTTGATAGTTAAATTTTAATAAGTTTATTTGCTCTATGTTGTTTAAAAGAGGAGAGTGTTGCGCGTCGAGATAATCGACATATCGATCACTAGTCGAAGAATCGTTCGATTTTAACAGGATTACATTCATTTTTTATTTCTTCGTAGGCACAATGAACACACAGACATACACACACACACACACACACACACATTCGTAATGATGTGCGTGAGTTGGACTTGTAAGTCAATAAAACAGAAATATTATGATTTTATTATTCATGTAGTGCATTTAAAATAGAATGCGTAATTTTCTCTGCACTTTTCATTTTTTTTAATTTTGCAAAGAAATAAATTAGAAAAGTTTTATTTTTATATTAGCATAGACACATTTTTTGTCCGAAATTTTAATTTAAATTACTAAATTAAAAAAAATTATTTATTTTAATTTATTTCAAAATTAAATTTTCTCTTAACAATCAATAAGCATAAAATTTTTCGTCTATATTTTTGATTGCAAATCACGTGCATTTTAATTTAAATTTTTAAAAAGAAAATCTTGTAATCTAAATAGCTATCAAGGTAAATATAAACAAAAGAATTTCTTTTAAATGAAATTCTGAAGTAAAACTTTTAAAATAAAAGATTAAAGCAGCATCGTTAGGAAATATACATGAAATTAGTATGAAACTAATTTAATATAAATTTAAGTAATTTTTTCATAAAAATTTGGGCAAAATTTGTCTTTGAAGTCGATTTTATTATTCTAATGAAACATAAGGTTTTAAGTAGGTTCTCTATTCAATTAAAAATGGCGATTGATGTTACATCTTTTCTTTTTCTTTAATTAAAAAAAAATAATAATTTTTGAAAATTTTCAATTTCAATCAGAAATCTAAAACAAAAAAAAAATAAAATTAAATTCATTTTTCTTAGAATACATGTTAATTTTCATGTAATAAAGAGTAGAAAGAAAAGGCAAGACAAAGGGTCGAAAAAACCCTCTGGTTTTTTGGCTGTTTAAAAAGCTAAGTTTTTTGCTCTTTTATTCAAATTAATAAAGTAATAAATATCAAGTTTTAAACGTTTTATTCTAAAAGATAATTATTGATTTGAGAAATAAATCTAATTGTAAAAGTGCGTGGTTGAGAGAATATTTTATTAGCAGGAAACAAATTTTAACCAATTTTTTTTCGATAATTGAATAAAATATTAGCAAACCAAAATTTTCACCAGAGCCTAAATTAATCTATTTAGTTAAAAAGTTAACTTTATTTTCGTGGTTTTTGTTGAATAAAATATAAAATTTATTTTTGTAACATAATTCAAAATTATGTAAATTAAAGAGCAATCTTTCTTATCTTTTTTATTTTTTATTTTAAAGGGCTAAACGATCCTAAAAAATAATTTTATTCATATCTTGCATATTTTTTGTTTAAATTGAATTTTAAAAATTAAATTTTTCTCACAATTTTTATTCAAAAATAAATACGTAAATGTAAAAAATATAATTTAAATATTTTTTTTCGTTTAGAACGCAAAAAATCAAACAAAAAAACCCTTTTAAAAAAAAAAATCGTTTTTTATGCTAATTTAATAAACTGGGGTAAAATCCCAAGCATAGAACTAATCTGAAAATTTTTAAAGCTTTTAATATTAGATAAAAAATTAATGATATTTATTATTAACATAATCAGCATTTACAAGTGATGGACATTGATAATCGGTTGCTTTCAATTCAACTGGAATTTGCCAAATATCCCAAATACCAGCTGAAATTTTTGGACAGCTGTGACAATCAACCGCTGTCACAGCTGTCCAAACTCTTATCGTTTGATGTATTCATAACAAATATAAATGAAAAATTTCCTGATCGAACAATTTATCTCATCATATCGTTGGTTAACGAAGCTGAGCAAATGATCGATTATCCGGTACCAAACAAATTGTTTAATACAGACAAAAAACTTAGATATCAAAACGAAATTTTAGATTATGACAGCGGCTGCTTTTGTTTGCCGTTTGAGTCTCAGACAATGAAATGCGAAGCCACAAATTTTCAAATAGTTAAATGCTCTCCGCGAGAAATAAGCCAAATGGCCGAAAGTTTTACCAAAACTTGTCTCAAAAAAGAAAATAAAACTATCGACTGGGAAACATTTTTAAATCAGAGCAAAAATTTGGAAGAAATACTACTCAGCCAGCGGTCCAAGTGCCGCCTTAAACTTCAGGCCAGAATTTACAACAATTTGGAGAAAAAATTTGAAAGTTTTCTCACCGAGCCAATTTACTCACATGCAATTACAGATTCATACGAGATTTACAATGAAAAAGAAAATTCAAAATCAAGCGCTATTCAACTAATCAACACAGATGTGACCAATGTGAACAATTTTAGAATTTTGCGCACCAGCCGCATGCACGGAAGCATCGATGGAGGAGACGAAATGTTCTTGTTCACCACCTATTTTGATCCCAATGATTTGGTGGTCGAATTTTTTCAACTTAATAAGAATGGTGATGTAGGATGGAAAGCTTATGCCAATTTCAATAAATGTGACTCACATGTCAACTTTGCACTGGTTGTCAAAACCCCTAAATTTGATCAATATGATCATAAATTGGAAACAAATCAAAAAATAAAGGTCTATCTGAGACTATTTCGTCCAAGCCGACAAGACTATAGTGAAAAGTGGAGCTTTTATTATGTCAAGAATTCAAAAAGAGTTGATGAATTAATAAAAGAAAAATTTAGCAATTTGGCACTGAATTCTAATTTAAACAAGCGAAAAATAGATGAAAAATGTGATCCAGAATCTAATCAGAATATAACAACTAATGAGTTAAAACAAAAGAATAAAATTTTAAAATCCGAAAATAAGAGTGGTGAAAAAAATGATTTGAGTAAAAAAAATGAGGAAAAAAATAAACAAGAGGTGACAATATCAATTGAACAAAAAGAAAATAATTTAGAACATATGGAATTTGGCGAATCCAATTCGAGTCCAAATCAGAGTAGAACAACATATCCTGAAAGCTTTTTTCAAAACAAATTGGATGTTTGTTACAGCAAAATGAACAATTTGGCCGATAGAACCGGCCAATCGTTGCTCAAATTTGCCAAAACTCGTTCACTGCACGATTTGCTAAAGACACAACGCTTTTTGCTTAACTTTGCAGATGAAAAGGGCAATTGTCCTCTTCATTTAAGCATTTTGTATAAAAATTATGACCTTTTAGAAATATTTGTTGATGTTATAATGACCATTCCTCATCAGAACATAATAAATTTGAGAAACAAGGCTGGCCTTACGCCTTTGATGATAGCAGTCCATTTAGAAGAATTGGAATTGTGCGAATTTCTTTTGCAGGCAAGTGCCGATTTGTCTATGGCCGACTTTGATGGCAATAACGCCATTCATTTGGCCTGCAAACGCAAAAATGTTGACCTGTTGAAAGTGTTGATAAAGCACGTGGACAAACAGTACAATTATGGCGTGCTGAATGCCATTAATCATGAGGGCTATGCGCCCATTCATTTGTGCATCATAAACAAATCTTTTGAAATGGTCAGAGAACTTTTGTACTTTAAAACGCTTAGAATAAATATATCAGACAAAAGGCTGGGCTACACTGCATTGCACCATGCATGTATTTGCCCTAGCACTTTCAAAATAGTTGAGCTCTTGGTCAAAAATGAGAAGATAGACCTCAATTGCAGATCACACAGTGGATGCACTCCACTTCATTTGTCAGTAGCTAATCGAAACTATTTGGCTACTATTGTGCTGATGCGCAATGGTGCTGATCCAAATATACAAAATGACTACCCAGTTCACATTGAGTATGACTTCATGCAACACATGTTGATCAAGGACCTGAAAGTAATCGAAGACTATTTGAAAAAGAAATCTTTAGCCAACCAAGATAATTGTGATAGTGAGAAAAAATCTGCTGTGGAAGAACTGACCAAGTTGAGTGTCGAAGTGAAGAAGATATTTGAGCCGCATTTGAAAAGCTGCATCGATCTAGAGTCTAATTCAAAATCCAAAAATTTCAATCACAATCATGATCCTTTGGCTTATGCTGACTCAGATCCCTGGGTAATTTTTTTGTTTCAATTTTTAATTGCAAATAAAAACATTATTGTTTTACACATTTTTTTATTAAATGAATTTTTTTTTTTCAAGATGAAAGAAATATTCAAAAATCCTTTTAATTTGCGTAAAGAACTACTTTTGAATATTGGATGCTATGAGAAAATAAAGAAAGAGATTTACGATGAAAAAATATCGCTAAAAGATTTGGATCACTCGAAAATTAAAGCTGTTTCAGAAGATCTAAAAAATTTGAATGAAAAAAAAGATCACAGAGCTGAAAAACTAAGTCAACAAGAGAGCTCCAATTTTAATTAATTAATATACACAGGAATAAGCTAATAAGCTAGTTTTATACAAAAATTAAATGTTGTATTTGTAATTTAAAATTATTCGAGTATTGAAAGCTAATTAGTATGAGAGAGCTTATTTTTCAGATGTTTTGTGAATTGATGATTTAAATAAAACCATTAAAAAAAATCATTGTTTTAGACATATTTAACTTTATCGCTCTTTTCAATTTTAAAGATTTATAATTAGTTGTTATTTTTTTAAAAAGATTTTTCTTTATTTCGAAAAAAAGTTTAATGAAAAATTGGTATGAATTGAAGTTTATGATCAAAATTAAATGATAATGTTCAAAAATAATTTTCTAAAATTTAAAAAAATTTTATTATTGAAAAAATTAATGCAATGAAATGTTTTCATGTGTTGCAAAACGTGTTGAACTATAGCAAAGTGTTGTGCATATTTCTTCATAAAAAAAAAACTAAGTTCAGCATTCAATGTTTGTGCAGTAAATGTATTTTACTCAAAAAATTATTTTAAAATTGCTTTTTGATATTTATAACCTGATGACTTTAATTTGATGGATACCTGAAAAAGACACACACCTCATTTTTTAATAAATCAATTTTTTTCAAACCTCATCTTTATATAAAAAAGTTTGTTTTTTCTTGCCGATTTTAATGACTTGCCTTTTGTAGCATGTTTTGAATTTTTTTTATGAAAAAAGTAAAAAACTGTTTTATAAAGTTAAACACCCGGGTGCTTTTGGCGAAGTAGTCAAACACACCCCTAATTTTATTTTTTAACCTTATTATTCATAAGAAATCATCTAAAACCAGTACCAAAAACCTACCTCTATCTTTTTATCTTGGCCCTGAAAAATTCAACCAAAAAGCGAAAAGTTTTCAAACGTAAACACCCCCTAAAATGTATGTTTTGAACAAAGCTCGAATTAGGCAAATCAAGTCTCTAGAACTCTTTTTTGGTGTCTTTTTCTGTGTGAGATTATTTTTTCTCTTATTTCAAAATTGTTGGCCTTTCTATAAGTAAAACAACTGTTTATTTGAACATTTAAATGTGTTTTTTATAAAAAGAGAACTTTTTTTTTGAAAGAGAGAAACGAGTGCAATTATTTTATTTATTTCCTAAAAGTTTTTGATTCATAAAAATTAATTCAAGCTTCTTTTTTCTACTTCTTTTATCTAAACTTATTGGTTTATAAAATTTGGTCAAATTCTGGGTACTGTTTTCTTTGATTTCATGACACATTGAACTTAAAAAACTTTCAATTCTCACAGTTTGACTTTTTACCGTCATATCAATCCAAGTATTTGGCCTTGTTCTGAATCTTAAATAATATTTTGAAACTTCATAGTCACCCGAGCGTTTTAACGCCATGATTGCTAAATTAAACTTTTAATTCATTTAGAAGTGAGGCGAAAGATTCAGTACGGGTCTAAAATAAAATTTAGAGTAAGCTACATGTGGACAACAAAATTAAAAAAAAAAACCTTAGTAAATTTCTGACGACTTGTTAAAGATTTAAATTGATAATAATTATCAAGTTCTTTTTTCAAATTTAATTTTTTCGAGTAAAATTTATTATTTTTTTAAATTTTTTATTATCAATAATGAATATGGTTTAGTTTAATTGGATTAAAAATAATGGTACCGGTTTTAGATGATTTCTTATGAATAATAAGGTTAAAAAATAAAATTAGGGGTGTGTTTGACTACTTTGCCAAAAGCACCCGGGTGTTTAACTTTATAAAACAGTTTTTTACTTTTTTCATAAAAAAAAATTCAAAACATGCTACAAAAGGCAAGTCATTAAAATCAGCAAGAAAAAACAAACTTTTTTATATAAAGATGAGGTTTGAGAAAAATTGATTTATTAAAAAAACACCTGGGTGTTTGTTTTATTAAAAAATGGAGTGTGTGTCTTTTTCAGGTATCCAATTTGATCATAGACTAAAAATTATTTAAAAATTGTGAAGGATGTCTAATAAGAAAATTTATGAAAAATATATGTGAATGTATTGGTAAGAAAAACAATCCATATGTATGCTACGGGGTGATTTTCAAATCCTACTTAATTATTTTTTAATTAATAAGAAAACCTATTAGACAAATCAAATGGAAAAAAAACCGACAATTCACTTATCATTATTATAAAGCTTGCTCGAATCGATTAGTTTTATTTTTAAATATTTTCAAAAATTTTTTATTACTATTATTATTGAATATCTTAGACCATTAATATTTGATGATTATTGAAAAAATAAATATTGATTACAAATTTTTAATATTTTGTAGAAAAAATTTGAAAATATTTTCAACCTAAAATGAATTTGTGATATACTTGACTTAAAATAAACAATTCAACCCAAATTTAATTTTTTTACTTAAAAAAAAGATGAAGTTTTGTTTATATAAAGATAATTTGGCCTGTTTTCGGCATTGTCTTTAATTTTTTTTGAAAAATTTTTAAACTTAACTTTTGACTATTAAGAAAAAATAATGCTTGGGAAATTAACGTTCTTTGAAAGATAGAGTTAAATTTTTGATTAATTTTCTATTTGCTCTTTTTGCTTAAAAAATTTAAAATGCTTAATTTCATAGCTTCGAAATGTGAAAGTTTAAAAGTTAGTAATTCGAACACCTGATATCAATCAGGAGTCCGATGATCCAGAATTAAAATAGATACAAAGAAATCAGGATAAGGATTAACAAAGCATAAAAAACGGCAATCTAAAAAAACGCAACATAGAATAAAATCTTAAATTTTGAATTCTTAAAAAAGTGAATCAAAACCTAAAATTTACGGGTATTCAAAAAAGAGGGGTTTTTACGAATTAGCAAATTTATATCAGTACGCAAAGCATCGACTAATTTATAAATTTCTGGATTACTTTGTATTGTTTTTTTAAAAAAATATTTTATATTTTATTGATTTCTTATTAATTTTCAATAGTTTGTAAAATTACTGAAAAACTTCAGTTCCATGCCTCACTGTAATTTTTAGTTCTTGGTAAATCATTTACAGTTCTAGAATTAACATTCCAGTCCTCGATAGGGTACAATTTCGGCGGTAATTGCTCCTTAGTAATTTTTTTATATCGTCTACCAGGCTCTCAGTTAGCATGCTCATTCAATATTAAATTGTCAAACTCTTCTAAAAAGTCTTCATCTTCTACTTTAGACATTTTGAAATTTGCGCAAAAAAAAATTAATTTGTTTATAAACATTAAAGATTAAACTAAAATACATTGTATATTTTCTTAAAGAGTTGAAATAATAAAATGAAATAAAAAAAAACATAAAAATGATTATTTGTTTTTACGTAATAAAAATGATTATTTGTTTTTTTTAAATTTTTTAAAGAAGTGTTGTATCTATGAATAAAATGTTGATCATTATAAATTGCGAGTTCTTTATATGTTTTGTTGCCGTAGTGGAAGATAATGCCACATAAGAAAAGGTTTTAAAGTTATTTTTATGCTTTAATCGACTTTTTCTGTTTTAATAATCATGTTTCTTTAATCCTTACCCATTAAATCAAATGACATCACAAGGAGCGTTTAAACTTTCAAAATTTAAAAATTAACCCAAAGTTTATTTATTATTAGTAAAATTTTTGTTATTTTTATAGAAAAAAAAATACAAATTTAGATTTCTAAAAGTTATTTAGTTGAATGCTGTGATCCATAGCGCTGACCAAATGGGCACCAGAAATAAATTAATCATTTCATATGTCCAGATCTGTGAAATTTGAGAAAAAAGAACAAAATTGTAGAATTTTTCGCTTAGGGAAGCATAAAATAGGCCTGGATTGGTAAAAAAATTCTTATTCTCAAAAAAATATTGATTAAGCAAATAAATGAATGAGAAATAGACAATTGGACATGCAACCACCATCATAGCAAGTTTAAAAAACTTTGCTAATCTTGAAAAAAATTTATCTAAAAAAATTTTTTTTTATAATTTTTTGAAAATTACCTGTTCTGCACATTTTGAATTGCTAGCAATGCAATGGGTGAGTAGAAAATTGCAACAAAAAATGAAAGAGAAAAATTTAAAATTGATATAGTTCCGACAAAAATTGTCAAAAATAATAGAATAATTAATTTGTTGATATTTTCAGCTTCAGTTTTTTTTCCACTCGATGAAAATTTCCTTTCAATTATTTTATTTTATATCTAATTTTTTTTTTGAATTTAACTCACGATCTGAAAATAAAAGGAGTCACTAGAATATTGGCCATCATTGCCAAATAGCAATTCATCAATGCATCTTTAGGGCTCAATTGAAATTTTTTTCCAAACATTAGAAAAAACGGCGTTCCTTCAGAAAAATAAATCAATAAATGATTGTTATATTTTTTTCTAAATTCTTTTACCTAAATAAAGAACAATTCCGAATAAAAATGAAATCATAAATTTAATAACCACACATTTTAACAGGTCTAGCATCAACAAACCCTTAATTAAAATTAAAATTTAATTCTATTAAATTTGGATCATATTTTAAAATTTTACTGATTCGTTTCTATCTGAATGAGTGCTCTTCTTATTGGAAAATATTTCGAACCATAAGCTCAATATTTTGATTAAAACAGGTAAAAAGATGAGACCAAAGGCAGGCATGTACATGCCAATAGATATGTAGTAATGAGAAGAGGGTAGAAGATAAAAAAAAAAAGATTGATGAAATCTTTCCAGTAGATTATTGACACTTCTCAATGTACTCTCAACAATACGAGTCGTTTTAAGCACATTTTGTTTTTGTTGGCTTCGCTTTGAGCTGAAACTAGTTCTGGTGCCAGATATGGTCAACGCTTCAATGCGGTAATTGAGGAAGTAGCCATTTAAAGAGCTTGGCACACCAGTGGCCTGTTTTAACATCATATTGACTGTGTTAATCAAACCGGAAACATGATCAACTGGAGGCCTATTGTGATAATATGAAAAATCACTATTGGCCGATTTTTCCGATTCAAGTGAGCACTCGAATTGCATTGATTTGCAAATTCGGATTATGGTGTTGAACAAATCCAAATTGGGCAGCTTGCCGTTTGGGCCTTCTAGTTTAATCTCCAATTTATTTGTGTTTATGTCACTAAACTCTAAATTCAGAGCAGCTTGGATTGAACCTCCTCTTGCTCTTAGACTTTCCCCCTTAATAGCTTTAAAATAAAATAATTAAAAAAAAAAATTTTTCTAATTTTTTTTAATTACAATCCGAATGGGTTTCAAAATAAGAATTAATCCATGCCTGAATTCCGACATGTTCCATGTCAGTAGCAACAAATATCAAATCTTTTGCCCAATATGGTCTGGCTAAATAAATATTATTTAATAGGAAATATTAATTGAGGATTAATATATTTAAAAAAAAATTATTGGCAAGATAAAATACTGAAGATTTGGTTATTTTTAATTATCAATAGCATATTTAATAAATAGTGTCAAATATAATCAAAAAAGATTCATTTTGTTTATTCATCCGCAAGAAATTAAATAAATTGAAAAATTTTATTTGATAATAAAAACGAAGAAAAAATTTTATTTAAAGAAAACCATCTCTTGTCAATCTACGACTTAGATAACTAGTTTGTTAAAACAATAAACTCAAATTAGGCGTTGTGAACATTGGAACAAAAGACAAAAACAAAAATTTAAAAAAAATTAATTTTTTTTCTAATGGTTTAAATATCGTTGTGTAAAATGTATCAGTTGATACAAGGTCTATATCACCGAAATTTAGTCTGTGCAGAAACTGTGCAATTTAATTTTAATAATTTTCTAATTCATATGCTGTTTTGCACAATTGCAGAGTTTTTACATAGACTAAATTTGAGTGATACAAACTTTGAATCAGCTGATACATTTTACTTAACGATATTTAGACCCTTTGAAAAAAAAGTTTTTGTTTTTGGTTCCAAAATTCACAGTGCCTCAAATTATATGTTTGATTTTAAAACAGTTTCCAACTCTTTCAATAAAAGATTGGACGGATGCGTACAACTTGCAAAGACTTAATAAACTATTCACCAAAGTTGGAAACAATTTTTATATTCCATCTAAATAATGAAGTAGAGCCCGTATAGCCGAGTGGTTTGTGTGTTAGTCATGCAAGCAGAGGGTGCAGGGTTCAAAACCCACTGAGGGTGGAAAAAATCTTGAAAATGTCTCTGCAATACGGGGCGCATGTTTAAACCCCTTTCATGGCGGACCGGTTTCGACTGGGTAAAATTTTCAGTTTAGATGATCAACTCGATGCAGTAGCCTCTGTGTCAGATCGGAGCTGGAGCTGTTGCTCAAAAAGGTACTTGAAAAGGAGATGAGCTCCTCCCCATTATCCACTTGGATAGAATGAAAAAATGAAGTACAAAATTGTGCTAATCAGAATTTAGTGAATTGTTTTGGTGAATTAATGGGGCATTTGTTCACAAAATTCATGTTTTTGAAATAAACCGTGACATTTGGCAGTTAATTAATTAATTTCAAGTAAAAAAATATATTTCTTTTAGAACTTGTTCCAAAAATACGAGTGAATGAAGAAGAAAGTAATGAGCTGGTAGCCAAAAGAAAAGGCAGTTGACTTGTAGGATCAAAAATAGAAAAAAAAAGTTTTAATTATTTTTGTGGAAAACTACAAATTTTGTACTCTGTTTTAATTAAATAAAAATGTAAATAAATATAATTGTTGCATGAAAAATACACAATAATGATAATGTGATAATTACATGCCAATATTAATTTATAACAAATAAAAAAATATTTTACTTTTAGCCAAATCGGCAAGAATAAATAGCTGAGATATTCCGAATAGATTGGGAATT
>PJRA01000353.1:737123-764161 GCA_016987375.1 Brachionus koreanus | reverse complement strand
GATTTTCAATTTTTTTTCCTCATAAAAAAAAATTGCTTGGACGCCTTCTTCTGTCTGAGTTTTTTTTTTCATGTTATTTACTTTGAAAATAAAATTAATATAATTTCTAAAAAAATTTATTTACTTTTTAATTGAAGATGGAAGAACAATTAGTTTATTTTTATGAGCAACCTCCATTGAATCAGGACTCAGTAAATTTTTTGTTCGGTTTTTCGATGTCATCCCTGTTATTGTTGCTTTCTTTTCATTTTCTTTTGAAAAAATTTTATTTTATATAATAATTTTACTATCCCTTTTTTTTGGTTCGTGAAATATTGCAAGATAAGGATAGTACGAATAATCGGTTGCGAAATTTTTTTTAAATTAAAAGAAATTCAAAAATTTAATTAAATAAAAAAAAATGATAGAAAATGGTGTGATTTTTATTAAGTTTTCTTATGATGAATGGCAGTTCGTTAAGAAATATATTTCCGGTCACAATTCAAGACAAAGATTTTTAAGAAATTTCGATATTATTTTGTCTAAAAAGTTAAATAAGTCAAATAACAGGAGTTGCTCTATCGAATGTATTAATTACTATTTTAAAAAACCTGGAAGTCATAAAAAAGAAAGTCCATTTTGGAGTGGAAATTATAAGTGCAGTTATAGTGATTGCGGAAAATATAAAGCACTAATTAAAGAAGCACCTGTTGATTTCCAAGACGTCTTAATCAAAATTCTTCCTTTTGAAATAAAAGAACATCTAAAATTAGAAAAAAACAACAGATTCGTGGAAATAAGAGAACTGATATTGCAAGAAAAATAATTTCAGATGGTGTGGAAAATACAATAACAAATTTTCATTTAGAAAAAAAACAACATGATTTTGATTGTAATTTATTTGAAATTAAAAAAAATAATATCAATTATAGCTATTAATTTTTAGATTTACCAATAGAAAAAAACACTCTTCACAAAATTAGGAATGAATATTTTCACCAATTAAGAATTTCAAGTGACGTATATGTTGATGCTTTTACTAGAAAGAAAATTTTTGAAAACATGAACTTCTTTAAAAATGAAACATTAAATGGATTTATTCAAGAAGTAAATATGGATCCATTTGGAATACTTTTTTTTTCACATTTACAGGTAATAAAAGTTTTATCTTATATTAAAGAAAAATTTAAAAGTACAATATAATTTTTACAAAATTTAAATCTTTAAATAAGTTAAAAATAATTTTTCTTTAGTTTTCAATTTTAAAAAAAACCAATAAACACAAATACAATGTCCATAAAATATCTTTCCTTGTTTTATAAAAGTCTCTAAAATTTTGTAAAGGGTCCCCATCTTGTTTTAAGAAAAATATTACATAAAAATCAGATGTATTTTAAAGATTTAAATAAATTGATAATTAATGGTTTATTAAGGTAAAAAAATTTAAAATAAAAAATTATTAAGGTAAAAATATGGAATAAAATAAAGTTAACGGATCCTATCTGGTATTTCGATGCTACAGGTGGATTATTTGTAAATATTAGTGACCAAAAAAGAGTTTATCTGTATTCGATTGTTGCCCATGATAGTACTAATAAAGTTATTAAACCTTTAACCGAATTTATTACCTCGTGTCATACAGTAGCAAATATTTCAAAATATTTAGTATCAATACATAGTTCTATTAAAAATAACATGGAAAAGATTATCATAACCGATTTTTCTTTTGCATTGATTAATTCAATTATGGATATATTTAACAAAATGAATCTACAAAGTTATTTGCATATCTGCTTTGATTTCATAATTAAAAAAAAAGAAATACAAACATTTACTAATCGAGTTTTTATTATTCAATATTTGTGTTCAACTCATTTTTTAAAATTAATTGTTAAAAAAACAAGAACACATAAATCATCTGATAAAGCTAAGAAATTGTTAATTTTTTGTTTTGCTCTACTTCAAAACTCAGTAAAAATTTGTCAGTTTGACAACTACCTTGTAAATATTTATAACATATTTAATGAAAAATATGAATCAAAATCTACAGTTTACTCTCTGGAAATTTTAAGAAAAGAAATGGTTACAAATCATTTAAATAAGATTCAGCTTGATGAATATATAAGTGTTAATCAGGTAACCAGAGATAATGAATTTGAAAATTATCTCGAAGACAGTTTTGATAATGAACTAATTCATACAGATTCTAATATAAAAAAAAATTCTCCTTTCACTCATTATTATAAAAGCTTTTTTGAAAATATCAAGAATACGATCAGATCAGTGAATCATTCAAAAACTGATACAAAGCTAAACGATTTTTTTTGTCAAGAATTGTTAAATATAATTTGGGATTTTTGTATATAATGCCTTTATGGAGCGGGATTTGTATTTATCAAATACAAAACTATTTGTATGGTGATAACAAGAAGTCTTTGACTCGTTTAACTAACAATGCCGTGGAAAATTGGTTCGGAAATTTAAAGAATAATATACTGCTTAAGCAAAAAGTGAATACAAGTGAACTAGCAATTAAATTAAATAAAAGATTAGCCTCAAAGTATTTTGAATTTTATTCTGATTCGCCTGATATTATAAAAGATGAATTGTTTCTGAAAAGTAACATAAATAATTTAAAGGGTTTTAAATCAAAAAGAAAAAATCAGATACAGGAAAATTGGAATAAAAAGCCAAAAAATTATCGTAAAGAAAAAGGTTATTTTTATAACAATGTTCCTTTTAGTTCAACAAATGATGAGTCGGCTTATATCACCCAAAATCTAATTGAAAATCTAGATTTCACTCTAACCTTTAAAAAAAATAAATATGAGTGTGAATCTGAACCAGATTTTGTTAAAAAATCAAAAATTTTATTTAATTTTGTAACCGGAAACAAAAACTTTAAATTGATTAAAGATAAAATAAATGATAATATTGAAAATTTGAATGAAATGAAATGTTTTTTAAGAAAAAAGATATTACAAAAATTTTCAGATCAAACTTTAGATAGAAATTTCAGCAAAATTTTGATTGAAAATGAATCAAATGATTTTTATGCAATATCTACTACTGGAAATGGAAATTGCCTATACAATTCTCTTTCGATTTCATATTTCGGTCATGAAAATTTTTATTATTTATTTAAATTAGCTTCATCATGGACATTATTAACAAATGAAACATTTTTTACTAATATTCTTACTGAATATGGAGAAGATCAGTCATTAGAAGAATTTATTGTAAACACATGCTCAAATAACAGTTGGGGAAATCAATTTAATTTACTTTCATTGTCAATAATACTTGATCGCGCTATATGTGTTTACAGTTACTACACATCAACTAAAAAAATGTTTAGAGTAAAGTATGAAATGACAGATTCAAATAGAAGTCCAATATGGATCGGTTTTTTAGAAAATCATTTTTCATCGTTAATTCCAAAGAATGATATCATAACTTTAAATAAAATTGATAATTGATGATTTTTATAGTAAAAATAGGAACTTATATTATGAAAATTAGTAGAAAAAAAATACGAAAAATAAAAAAAAATAAATATTTTTTCAAATTATTTTGATTATTTTTAATTTATCGTTAGATATGATTTTAAGTCGTTATTTATTATTTAAATTAAAAAATATTCTCGAGACGAGAATTTTATTTTTAAATTTAATTTTTTAAAGTATCCTTCGTTCTGATTTTTCAACCATTAAGAAAGAAAACTCTCATATGAAGCACCAGATTTAAAATAAAAATTAATTTATCGAAAAGGTTAATAGTAAATATTATAAACATAATTTTAATTTCAATATTAAGAAAAGGATGAATAAAACATTTTTCAAATTTTCATAAAATTGAATTATCATGAACATTTAGATTTTTCTTTTAGAACATTGAGATGTTTGATGAACCTCTTAATCAAGATAAAAAGTGAGTTTTAATAATCAAAAATTTACTATTTTCTTTTTATATTTTTAGAGTAATCACAATCAACAATTTGAATAATGGAAATAACTTAACAGTAGCTTAACTTACAGTTTATTTTTAAATTTCAACTAAATTTTTTTTTAAGCTTTTTTATTTATCTTAAAAAAAATTCCCTTTATGTCCTAAAAGATTTCAAACCAAGAGAGGTATGAAAATTTATTTTAGTGCCATGCACAAATGTGAAAACTGCAAAAATGTTGACTGAAATTGCAAATGATTACTAAAATTTTGTTTAAAAAATTCAAAAACCAATATTTTATTTTTAATCTTTTTAAATATATATTTATTTTAATATTTAATAAATATTTATCAATTCAATTGTAGTGTTTTTAAAATTGAAAGTTTTGTAAATTTTTTAAAACAAAACTTGTTTTGAACTGGTCATATATTTACCTTTGGGCATTTAATCTTTAATCTCTGTTGATTTGCATCGTTTACTTTTTAACACCTCTTCAAGCTACTCCTTTTTATAAATATATATATTTAATTTAAAAAAAAATTAATAAGACTTACTAATTAGTTCAAATCAGATAAAATTAATTAATTAAATTTCAAAAACGAACTCCCGATTAAGTAAATCAATAATTTTCATTTAATGAACGCTAAAAAAATATAAAATAATTTTTAAAATGGATATTTGAAAAGAATTTATTTTTAAAAATGTTATTTTTAAATTTCTAATAATAAAATTTAAAATAAAATAATTTTATCAAATTCATTTTTCATTTTTTTCATTTTAAATTTCAACTAAATTTTTTTAATTTGGCTTAAAGAAAAATGCCCTTTATGTCCTAAAAGATTTCAAACCAAGAGAGGTATGAAAATTTATTTTAGTGCCATCCACAAATGTGAAAACTGCAAAAATGTTGACTGCAATTGCAAATGATAACTAAAATTTTGTTTAAAAAATTCAAAAATCATAATTATTATTATTTTATTTTTAATCATTTTAAATTTATATTTATTTTAATATTTAATAAATATTTATCAATTCAATTGTAGTGTTATTAAAATTGAAAGTTTTGTAAATTTTTTAAAACAAAACTTGTCTTACTGGGAACAGATCGAACAAAAACCAAATCGATTCAGGAAGCAAATTGGAATTTTTTGCTTCTTTTAAGATTAAATAAACGTTAAGAACGTAATTTTTTCATTATCTTTAGTTTTTGAAAAATCGAATATAAAATTTTATTTAGAAAAGAATGAAAAAAACATTTTTCAAATTTTCTTAAAATTGAATTATCATGAATTTTATAGAAACTGCAATGTTAAGTAAAGAAAAAAACAGATTCAGAATTTTTATTTATTTTTGACCAATTTTTTGTTAAATATAAAAAAAATTATAGTTTAATATTAAAAACTTTAATTTTAATTAATTAATAAATTATTAGACAAATAAAGTCAATACTTAGAAAAAATTTAACTGTTGTAGAGTTGAAAAAATTTCTAGTTATGTAAATAAAAAAAGTGTTTTAATGATTCAATGGAAATTTTAATAATTTATGAATAGATATATCTCGATTAAAATTGTAGCATATATAAATAAGTACTTTTTTTTAAAAAATTAAAAAAAAAAATCCAAATTCGGCATCGCCAAGATGCGTTAGATCATTTTGATCAATTAGATAAATTTTTATAAATATTTAAAAATTTTGATATAAAAAAAACTTTTTTTTTTCTTGAATATTTTTAACATATCTATTTATAAATATTCTTGATTATGGACAACGATAAATGAAAACTATTAAAAGAAAACTATTAAAGAAAACTATTAAAGAAAAACTATTAAGAACTTCAAAAAGGAATTGAATTATTCAGATTTCACATTTTATCATTCGCAATATGGCTATTTTTTCAAGCAAGGCTTTGCTTTTATTTTCATCTAAATTAAACGTACAATCTGTCTGTTTGGACTTTTTTCTTTTACACATTCATTCTGTTGTTTCAAGTCTTTAGAATTTTTTAGCATATAAACTGTATAATTTCTCAATAAAATATAAAATGGTGTTTCCTCGTCTTTGTTCTTATTATTCGAATCACATTTTCTTGGCTTTCATTTTCTCCATCAACGATTTAGCTATTTCATTATTTAGACGTTCTACGGCAAAATGAAGAGGAGTTGGTAGACTTTTATTTTGAATATTTATATTGAAGAATTTTGAATAACTTAGCATTAGCTGAACCACCTCTTGATAGCTATTTAAACATGCTAAATGCATTGCGCCGAAACCGTCTTCTTTTTTATCGTCAATCAACCAATATTTTTCCAAATTTACAATTTTGTCAAGCAAGTACTTCATTGAGCTTAAAATATTATATTAGAAAATTTGCATTAATAAACTTAATATTAACTCTCTAAAGAAACCTTTTTTCAAGAATATTAGATAAAGTACATTAAATTGATAGATTTTAAAAAAGATCAATATCAAAAAAACAATTAAAAATTATCTATCAATTTAAATAGAAATTTAGCTTTCGCTACAATCTTTCTATTATTTCTATAATCTATATTATTTTCTAATTTAAGTTAAAAGTAGTCATTTAGACGTTTAATCAACTCTTTTTTTCGTTGTAAATAAGATTTATTTAGATTTAACGGGTTACTAGAATTAGAAATTTATTTTTAATTAATTAAATAATTTCTTGATTAAATTTTTTAGTATCCACAACTAGTTTCTTTCAAATCATTCATATCTTAAATAAAGTTTAAAATTTAGTTCATACAATGCACAAAAATTGAATAGAATTATCTAATAAAATTAGAATTAAATTTAAACATTTTTTTTTCTTTAAAACTCTTGTTTACTATCATTAATATTTACTGTAAAATCGCATCCGATAATTCTAATATTAAAATGATTATAATTTAACTATTAGACCTTAATTTTTTACATTTCAAAAAATTTTAAAACCTAATTTTTCAAAAAATAATTAAAATAAAGAAAATTCTCCTTACCTAACATTTCCACTTAGAGTCGCACGATGAAACTGAAATGTCAGCATTAGCTTCTAGAAGCAAATTTATTATCTCATCATTTTTCTTAGTAATAGCATCATGTCCAGCATCATTTCTTTACAGCCAAAGGATTAAATGTCCATGAAGTACCACAAAATTCTATTTTCAAATCTTCATCATCATCATAAATTTTAGAAATTTATCCAATTTGTCCCAAAGTCTTTAAAAATGATTATAGGAAGCATTTCATCAGCCCATTCTCCATGACCATATTGAAGTTTTTTTACTAATTGAATGTCTTGGCTACTCTCGACCAGATCATCTACCTTAAAAATCGACTCTTATTTTTCGCTTAAGTTATTAGCCACCTTTAGCCCTGCTAACAGACTTAAAATTCCTTCGAAGCCGTCTGTACAAATTTTTATTACCGTTTTCCCAGTTAACCAAAATTCCACTTAGCATTGATTTGCTATTCACGTGAATCACTTTGCCTTTATAGCTAGATCCGCTATCATCCTTTTTAAGTTCTTTATTTATTTCAAAATCAATTAAAGCAGCTAACAATTAGGTGATTATTATTAAAATTTTGTAATGTTGGCTGATAATTTCTAATTATCTAAACTAAAATTTTAATTTATTTAAGTATACATTAAAACAAAAAGAGATTTTAAACTGAATTTTTTTTTGAATTTCTATATATTAGATTACGGTAATTAATTTTAAAAATAGTCATATATTATTTTATAAATCATAATTTATTTAAATTTTTTTTAATTGAAATTGTGTTTGAATAATAAAAATTCTGCGAACAAAATAAAATAAATGCAAATTTAAAAAAAAAAAATTAAATTGAAAAATTGAAAAATTGACAAAAAACTTCAACTTGCCAAAATGTTTAATTTATCTCAATAACTTTATTCGAAATTTTTATAAGAAATCACGCAGGCTTTCTAGTGTTAAGTGTTAAGAATTTCAAGGATTTCAAAATTATACACATGATTCATTGATAAAAAAAATTAGTCTTATATATGTTTAAAACAAATAAATATTTTTTTTGCAAAATACATCAAAAATTTAAGTTAACTAGACTTAATAAATTATTTGCTTTCTAGTAAAAAATGAATAAAATTTTGAATAAAAAAGTTTGCCTTTTTTATTATTTAAGTGAATTTTAAAACCAAATATAATTATGATAATAAAAAAAAAGCTAATTTAAAGATCAAGTCAAATTGTTAAGTTGCGTCAGCTAAAATATCAAAAAATTAAAAATTTATTTGCAACCATCTTATCTAAATTTTATTTTCTCGAATATTTTATTTTCTTATTAAACTGCATTATTATTAGATTTAATTGCTATTTTAATTCGTCATAAAGGCATCAGTAAAAAGTTTCTTAATTTTGATCAATCAGCACTAATCTGTCAGCCGACAACTAGCATCACCATTCTTCCATAATCTAATCGCTTTTTTCCCGATTATTTTATTCATACGCATTAGTTAAATAGTCTTAAAAAATAATTATGAATTTTAATAATTTTTTTTTCTTCAAATGAATCATTTGATAACCAAGTTGCAATTTAATTTTTTTTGTTCTTAATAAAAATAAAAATAAATTTGAAAGAACTGCAAATAAATGTTTTTATTTTAGTAATTATAGATACATTAAAATAGCAATGACAGCTAACGGAGCTTTACAGGTTCATTTTTGACCAATTATCTGAGTTATTTGAGTAATTTGTTTATTAGTTTTAAATAGAAAGCGATTGAAATTGTATCCAGAGCGACTGAAGAGGACAAAAACAAGAACTATGAAGAAGCCCTTCGTCACTATCAACATGGATTGGAGTATTTTATCCATGCCCTCAAATGTAATAGTGCTTAATTTTTTTGAATTTTGATAAATAAAAATTTTTTTGCTCGGTCTAGACGAAGCACCAAGTGAGCGAGCCAAGCAGAGCATTCGAGAAAAATGCGCTCAGTATTTAGAAAGAGCTGAAAAGCTCAAAACCTTCATAAATTCTGGCCAGAAAGACCAAAAAAAAGCTAAGCCGATCAAGGATGGCGAGTCTAAAGAGTATTTAATTTGTTTAAAAAAAAAAATTAAATTTTTAATTTATTTTTCATTTAGTTCTAAAGAAGAAGAGGAGGATGGCGATGATCCGGAAAAGAAAAAAATGCTTGAAAAATTATCAGGTAATGTATTTTATTAAGTTAATTTTAATGGGAAAAAAAGGTTATTTTTTAGTAGCAGTGCTGGGACCTTCATATTGTTTGGGCAATCTAAGTCCAACAATATTGGCCGCTTCTTCTATTGATCTTTCCCCGCGGCAATACTTTGAATAAAGCGTTAGTGTTTGATTAGTGCTTGTTAAATAGGTTGAAAGCGCTCTGGCCATAAACATCATTTCATCTTTTTGCATACAATACTTTGAGTCAGATACTGAGTGCTGACGAAATTCGTTGCGCAAAATATCCACATAATTCTCTTCACTTTTTCCTAAATTGGCTATTCTCAAATTACGGTACAATTTCTTGTACAGGTCCAAAGCTTTTGTTCTCTGTGACTGCATTTCAAAATCTATTTAGCAAAAATATATTTCAATTTGAATAAAAGCGTTGTTACTATTCATAAATTGCAAATATTGCAATGCAGAGCGCAAATTTTGTCTTATAAATTTGAGAAATTTTTTAAACATTATTTTCTTTAAATAGCAACAATGTACTAAACATTTAATGAACTTTTAATCAAGTTTCTCATGATAACACACTCTTCTTGGACAATCAACTTTAATTATGAAATTTTTCATCATTTTTATTTCAATGAATTTTCAAAATCCAAAATTTTAATTTCTAAAAATTCTAAATTAAATTTTTATTTCTTAAACCCATGTTTTATCGCCTTACTGAATCAAATTTATTTGGTAGAATAATTTTTTTTTTACAAAGAATTCATAATAATTAGTTGAAGAGGTATTTAGTTAACTCTCAAAGGCTTTTTCGACTCTTTTCAACTTTTACTTCTTACATACATTCTTCTGGTCTTCTGATGTATTAAAATTAAAAAGGATAATTGGTATTTTGTAATACTGATTAAAATTTCAAAATGGTTGATTGTCTTATCAAAGATTTTGAAATTTTTCGATTTTTTGCTCATTATAAAGCATTGTTCAAGTATTCTGATTAAACAGTTGGATGACATACAAAAAAAACATCCAAATATTCAATTGTTGTTTGTATTTTTCATGTCACTTTGTGCAGAAATGTGAAATTCAAATAAAAACTGAACAAAAATTCTAACTTTTTTAATAAATTAAAATTAAAATACAACCAAAATGTGCAAAATAATTTGTAGCAATTTTTAAGTTAAAATAAAATTTTTAATTTCTAATTTTTTAAGAAATAAGATCAATAATCAATCAAAGTCTTATTGATTTTTATTTTTGTCTTTATTTTTTAACATATGAAACAATATTTAAAGTAAAAATTGCATTTTTGTTGCAGAATTTTTTTAAAAATATTTAGTTCAATTAAATTTTAATCTATCAAAAAAAGGAAGAATTTTTGTTCGATTTTTATTTGAATTTGAAAATACCACATTGTGGAGTCTGGTTTAAAAAGCTATTTCTTTCATCACTAGCTTAATTTTTTGTACTTGTACTATTACTCTTCCATATTTAAAATTAAAGTAAATTATTTAAATTTAAAAAAAAAATCACAAAAGAAGAAGCACTAAAGACCTTTTTCAACATTTTTAAAAAGTAGCATAAATATTGATGACAAGGATTTTATAAAAATATAATTTAATTTTTTTGATTCTCGAAACACAAAATTTGGAGCAAAAATTTCAAAAATTAAATATTTCTAATGAATCCTAAATGTGATAAGACTAAATCCTCAATAGAAAATAGATTTTTTTAAAAAATAAAGTTACCATTTTTTTGCCTTATAATGAATCAATTCGTCAATAGCTTTATTTATGCAAAAAATTGGTCGAAAAATTATCTATTTTCAAATAAAAATCATCTAATATTTTATTTTGGTGTTTTAATGCTCTTGTGTTTTTACACTTGTATTTTTTAAAAAAAGTATAGTTTGTTGACTTCCCAAAAAATTGCTTTTATAGCTCGAAAGGCCTTCAATTGGATTCATTTCTTAAAAAGAGAAGGCCTTTGGTGTTATCAAAGCAATTTTTTGGGAAGTCAACAAACCAAACATTTAAATAAATAAATAAAGAAGAAAAAATTTAATAAAAAAAATTTTTTTTTTTTCAATGAAAATTAAACAGAAACTAATTTAAATAATAAAGGTGCAATTGTAATGGAAAAGCCAGACGTAAAATGGTCAGACGTAGCTGGTCTAGAGAATGCAAAAGAATCGCTCAAAGAGGCCGTAATTTTGCCAATTCGTTTTCCGCATTTGTTCACTGGTAAACGCAAACCTTGGAAAGGAATACTTTTGTATGGACCGCCAGGAACTGGTAAATCATACTTAGCTAAAGCAGTGGCAACCGAAGCAAATAATTCGACATTTTTTTCGGTCAGTTCATCTGACCTGTTGTCCAAGTGGCTGGGCGAAAGTGAAAAACTAGTGAAAAATTTGTTCGAATTAGCTCGTGTACATAGACCTAGTATCATATTCATAGACGAAGTTGATTCGTTGTGTTCATCACGCAGCGACAACGAGTCCGAGAGTGCTCGTCGAGTGAAGACAGAATTTTTAGTTCAAATGCAAGGCGTAGGAGCCGAAAATAATAATGTTCTTGTCTTGGGCGCGACCAATATTCCGTGGTGTTTGGACTCGGCTATTCGACGAAGATTCGAGAAAAGGATTTACATTCCTTTGCCAGAGGCAGGCGCTCGTCAAAACATGTTCAAGCTGCACTTGGGAAATACACCGCATTTTTTGACCCAACAGGACTTTTTTGAGCTCGGCCAAAGATCCGAGGGATACTCCGGTGCAGACATAAGCATTGTAGTACAAGATGCGCTAATGTCGCCAATCAGACGCATTCAATCAGCCACTCACTTCAAAAAAGTTTCTGGGCCATCGAGAGACAATCCAAATGTTATATTGAATGATCTTTTGACCCCATGCTCGCCTGGCGATCCAGCTGCTATACCAATGACATGGGTCGATGTCAGTTCAGACAAACTTTTAGAGCCCAAAATAACAATGGTAATTTTACACTAAAAAATAAATTTGCTTTTATTCAAATAAAAAATAAATTCTTTGTGTTTTTCTTTTAGAAAGATATGCTTAATTCACTTTCAACTCAGAAGCCAACTGTAAATGAGAAAGACTTGGAAAATCATCGCAAGTTTACCACTGAATTCGGTCAAGAAGGCTGAATGTGTAGCATACAATTTAAATCATCAGTGTACTTTATAATTCGATCGAATTTTTCATTTTCGTTTATAAATTTATTTAATTTTTTATAAAATTTATTGGATTTATTAATCAACGTCAAAGATCAGCTTTTTTTTTTCTAATTAATAAATAAAATTCTAACTTTTAAATTTTTTGTTTAATAAATAAAAATTATTTAAAAAAAAAACACAGGCTTTTTCAGAATTTTTCTATTGCTTCTGGTTATAATTAGGCAAAAGACAAAAGATAGTCACTTTAAATGAAATTTTACAGTTTTATTATCAAGAAAGCGATAATAACATAGTCATAACATACAAAAAGCATGCTATAAAAAGGTTAATTAAAAAATAGAGCATTTATCAAATGAAGGACAAAAAGGAGATCAGCTTTAATAGCAAAGTTATTTCTCAGTATTCGAAAGACTAAATTGGTAATCAAAATTCATTTTAATTTACGTTTGTAAATTTTTTTAAGGATATTAATAATATATATATAATATTTATTCACTGAACAACGCGAAGGTGATGTAATGAAAAAAAAAATAAGAAAAATTAGTTTTTTCTTTCCATCTAAATTTAAAAATTA
Organism: Brachionus koreanus; assembly: GCA_016987375.1. Lineage (NCBI taxonomy): Eukaryota > Metazoa > Rotifera > Eurotatoria > Ploima > Brachionidae > Brachionus > Brachionus koreanus. The sequence goes on along the minus strand of PJRA01000353.1, from coordinate 751,288 downwards.
AAATAGAGTGTTTTCTTAATTGTTTTAGTCACTCATAATTGTATCTAGTTGAATTAGAAAAATAAGTAGAAATAAATTTTCAATTTCGATTGTTGAAAACAAGTTTAATGGCAATTTGATAAATAAATTCATATATTTTTTTTTAGTCTTCGTTAAAAATTGTAAGATTTTTTCTTATTTATCTTTGATCATAGATCCAGAAATTCAAAACTTTATTGACTCAGTTATTCCATCTTTCTTTCATTTTCAATTTATTTTATTTATTTATTTGTTTTCTGTACCGAGCTAATGCTCCTTCAGATTAAAAAAAAAAAAATTAAAAATAGAGTAAATTTAAATTAATAAAAATAAAATATAGAAAATATCATTTAAAAAGAAAAAAAATAGATAAATTAAATAGAAAGTAACAAGATACATATGTTTAAATTTCTGATGGCTCAGGAAAAAAAGAAGAAATAGTAAGGTAGCAATTACACAGTGGAGTAGGATATTCGATGTATCGAGATTCGAAATCTTCCTTATATTCTTCCACCAGTCTGACAACCAATGGAATAGAATGACTCAATCCTGCCCTAACATATCTCTCACTCAACTCAAAAAGTCGATTCGAGACTGTTAGTAGTTTTAGTTTGTTAAAGGCCTCGTGATTAATTATGTTGGAGAGAGTATCATATTTTAGATTCAGAATAGATCGGACTGCTGAATTTTGAATAACTTGTAGTTTTTTTATGTTGATTTCTGAAAATGAATTTAAACAAGGAAAAGAATAATCTAATATTGACCCTATCAAGGATTTGTATAGGTTACCCAGTGTTTTCATTTTTAGACCCCATTTTTTATTTGATAGATATTTTATTATGTTAAGTCTTGAATTACAGCGTTTTTTTAAATCATCTATCATTGAGCTAAATGTAAGTTTTGAGTCGAGCGTAATGCCTAAGAACTTAAAAAAAGAAGAGAGTATTGGCAGTTTGATTTATTTCTTTTTGGTATATCATTTATAAAAATGCTAAAAAGAAGTGGGCCAATTACAGCTCCTTGTGGGACTCCTGCTTTTATTGGATATTGATCACTTAAATGACTATTTACATTTACAATAAAATATCTGGAATCAAGAAATGATTTGAACCAAAAAATAAGATAGGGAGGAAGTTTTATCTTAATTAATTTATAAATAAGTCCCTCATGCCAACTTTTTGAATAAGAAAGCAAAGATTGTCTGCCGTTCGCCTATGTTTCTTAAATCCTGACTGCTCATTAATTAGCAAGTTATTTTTCTCAAGAAAATTATAAATTCTTGAGTATACAATCCGTTCAAGTACTTACCCGAGACAACTTGTCATACTGATAGGATGATAGTTGGAAGGGTCGTGGGTTGGGAAAGTTTTCTTTGGTATCATTGTTATACTAGCAATTTTCCATGATTTTGGGATTTGACCTTGTTTCAAAGTCATGTTAAAAAGCTGACTTAGTTCAACCAAAACCTCATAGGGAAGATTTTTTAACATAAGATTGTGAATACGATCCAGACCAGACCCTGTCACCTCTTTTAGCTTTTTTAGAGAAACCTTAATTTCTGAAGGAGTAATTGGCTATTTTAGATTATTATTAACCATATTTTTTGAGAAATCTAAAATTGTATCTTCAATTTCAGAATCATTCTCAGATAAAGCAAAATCTTGGTGTGGACTAAAAATTGTTGCTAAGAAATTTCCAAAACGTTTTCTTTTATCTTAATCTGTGGTTAATTCCTTACCATCTTCAATTAGCGTTGGAATTTGTTTAGAATATTTTTTTGATCTAAATTTATTTATTTTTCTCCAAAAAGGTCTACTCGAGAGTGAGTTTTTTCCTATTTATTAATAAATTCGAGCCTGTTTTGATTCCAGAAATCCTTTAAGTTTAAACGTAACTCAGATGTTAGTTTATTATATTCCATTTTTAGAGAAAGACATTTTGTTTTCTGAAACAGTCTTCTAGCTTTTCTTCGTTTCTTTATAAGTAAATAGTACAATTTCCTTCGGTAAACTTGATTTGAAAAATTTCTGAGATCGGAGGGGGATGATTTTTTGAGCAGCGTTTATAATTTTCAATAAAATATGTTGATTTAGTTCATCAACATTTCTTAGAGAATTTATGCTTTTTTGGGAGGTTTTAAGTAATTCCTGATAATATCCTCAGTTGGCCTTTTTAAAATCAAAATTTATTTTAGGTGACTTTCCTGTTATATAATGCTCAACTGATATATTTACTTGAATTGGGAAGTGATCACTTAACATATCATGCTCTAGCAAGACTTAAAAGTCAAAAATTTTGTCAGAGAGTGAAGAAGATATCAGAAAAAGATCGAGAATTTCAAAGTGCATGGATTTAATTTTGTTAAATGTTGGAGTTCTATCATTAATTATAGATAGGCGAAATGAGTTAAGTATTTTCTCTAGTATAAGACCATTTTCGTTCTCTCCTAAGCCTAAGCTTTTGGCCTTCGCATTGAGATCACTTCCTCTTTCTGCAGCCCATTTTCACATCTTTTAGAGATATCTGAAAAAAGTTCAAAAGGAAGTATAATATTAGGAAGATTGTAAATACTAAAAACAAATAGTTCTGTATTTCTCTTTCATATCTTGATGCAAAGAAGTTCTGAATTAAACTTATCAAATGAAAAGTCTTGTTTGAATTCAAGTCCTTCTTTTACTAAAATGGATACTCATCCACCATTACTATTCCTTGCCCTAACTATTGCGTTATAATTTTTAAAATTGAAGTAAAAATTTATTTCATTCTGATTTATTTTTATCTCATTAAGTTTAAGAAAACTCCTTTAATTTTATCGTATACTTTTCCTTCGAGATCTAAGTTTACTATGCTTTCATTTTCACTTCCTAATATTTCGTTTAATTCACCTAGGATCGATTTCTTACTAATACTTTTTCCTTTTTGCATTGACTCTTTTAAAAGACGAACGACAAATTCTTTTTTAAATTTATTTAACATCAGCCTTTTACAAAATGTAGCTTTCTTTGATCTTTATGATTAATCTTTTGTGCTTCACATCCGTAGGATAAGATAGGCCGACAGTATGTTTTGTAGAGCTGGAGTTTAATTTTGGCTCTGAGAATTCTTTCATTTTTTCCAAGGTCTACGACTGCATCTAGACTCTTTATTGTATTTCTTATTCGTTGTTGTATGTTATAATCATTTTTATTTTTCGAATTGATTTAATTATTATTTGAATGAGCTCTTCGTGGACGTGCTCTGCCTTTTTTTTCAATTATTTGATTTGATTTTACATTTGCTGCTTGTAAAGCTAATGATTTTGACAAATGATTATACTTTGACTGAATTTTTTGAGTTTCAAGTCTAATTGGGATATTAGTTTGGTTTGATGAAATTGGCATTCAAAAAAGTTCTTGATTTATTGGACCCGTTGAATTTTTTTTCGAGTGCTGGTAATGCTTTCTTTCTGCAGCCTATTGAAGCTTTTTTTTTCAATACGTAAATCTGAAATTGTAAATAATAGTAAACACATATTGTTACCCATACCAATTACATGTTTGAAAACAAAATTTTTCTTCCAACATGCACATGAATATTTACTCAACTGCCAACACAGTTTAATTATTTCAGATATTTTATGAGAGTCACTCCATTTCAAAACTCATCAAACGTATCCCAACTAATACCTGTCAACTTTTTCATACCAATAAAGTAAAATTAGCTGCTATTACAAATAAAAAATTACTAAAAAAAAAATTATATTTTTATGATTTGAATTAAAAAAAAACTGCTGCTAAAACAAATAAATTTGCTCAAAGCGAAAAATCAGCTATGTTTTTTACTGATATAATATTATTAGATCTATTAAGATTATTTTTATGGATTTGTAAAATTTAAAATAACTCTAAAAAATCTAATTTTTCAAAAGTTATATAAAGTTCTGAATTTAAAGCACGCCTGTCTAGAATGAGCTCAAAGTGAGTTACCCTTTTGAAATTGCACCAAACAAAAAAAACATCTTTTTATCAGCACAACTGACTAATTTTTTGATATTTTTTTCTGAAAATGAATTCAAACAGGAAAAAGAATAATTTAGGATTGATCCGATTAAGATTTATAAAAGTTTCTTATATAAAAGTTTAGACATCATTTTTTTGTTTGACAGTATCTTAATCTATTATCTTAATTTAGCCTTGTATTGCAACGTTCTTTAATCTCGTTCGTTAACAATTAGATTAAAATTTAGTTTGGAATCAAATTTAATACCTAGAAACTTAATTTCTTTTTAGTTTTCTATTTTTTTCTCATAAATTTTTATTTTAAGATTATCACTTTCTTTCTTGTGTCTAGAAAAGACTATTGAACATGACTTTTCTACTTAATTAGTCATTGTTCTAGTTCATTGGTGTATCTTTTTATCTTATTTTCAAGGTTCCCCTTTTTAATGAAAATTAAAAAAGTTACTAGATCATCTGCAAAAAGTAGAGAGTATTCATTATTTGTTTTCTTTCTTTTAGGGATATTATTTATATATTTACTAAATAAAAGAAGACTAATAACTGAGTCTTAAGGAACACCTGGAGTAGTCTGGTATTAATCACTCCAATGATCATTTAAATTTACTTTAAATGTCCTAGAGTCTAAGAAGGACTGATCCAGATAGTAAAGTAGTGTGGTGAATTTAATTTAATCAATTTATAAATAAAAAAAAAGACATAAAAGCGTTCAAGAGAGTTTAAAAGCTAAATTCCTCTTTTATTAAGAATAAAATATTTTTAAATAAATTAAAAAATTTTTAACTTTATTTAATTTCATTAAATTATTAATATTAAAAAAAATCTATTCGGAATTTTTATTAAATCAATATATATATATATAGAATTTAAGATTAAATTCAAACATTATTTTAGAAAAATTTACAAAAATTATCTAATAATTGTTTACATGATTTTAGAAAAAAATTAAATAAAAAATTTTTATTTTTATATTTTTGATCAATTTTGCCTATTTTTTTTAATAAATTAATATTTTAAAGAATTTACTCTAAACTTAATTGCAATAGTAAGTTATCAGCTTCGCTTTGAAGATTTTCTATTTTTTCCTTCAATATCTTCTAAATGCAACATTAAATAAAAATTTTTGAAAAAGTTTAGTTTAACAAAATCTACCTTTGCCGACCTAATTATTTTTTTAGCCACTGCTGGAATCATGTTTTTAACTTTTGAGGTCATGTCGTCTACATTGCCTCCAGCTACATCTTCAATGCTCTTATAGCCAGCCATGTACAACTGCTTAGCTCTTGCCAAACGAACTCCCTCTAATTCTAGTAAAGGAATTATATCAGCTGAGGAGCAGTTAAACTGCAAACGCTTTGTAAATTCGGTGAGCATGTTTTTGTAAGGCCAAAATTCATCCAAGTTTTCGCAGAAATGCAAAACTCCGCTTGTGAATGATGCTGCTGACTGAACTATTTGTTGTACAAAACCTCTATCGAGACCAAATTCGCTTGATACTTTCCAAATGGAGTTGTGTGTTTTCCATAATTCGTAAATCATTAAAGTCATGTAGAAACGTTTTATCACAAAATCATCTATTTTTTTACTCTAAAATAATTTTTTATTTAATTCATTCGAAATAGAATTGTAAAATTTAGTTAATGACTTTTTTCATTTAAATCAATAGAAAATGTTTTAGGAAAAAAATAAAAAAGAATTCAAAAGTCTAAATGTTTATTGAACAAAAAAAGTAATCGTCTCGATTTTTGTTAATTTAATATATCCTAAAAGAATTACTAAAAAGATAAAGCAAATTTAATATTAAGTACTATGGGTATAACTAGATGCGTAGGAAAAGAAATCGGGATTCATATTCAAAAAAAAAATGAATTATTGCAATGAAATATTTTTTAGTTAGCTTTTTAGCGAGCTTGACTTATATGACTTATTTATAACATCTACTTGACTTTGTTTTACTACACATGAATATCTGTATTTGTATTTAATTTGGTCATATACTTCAATATTTATTTATTTAATTAAAGTTTAAGTCCCATGGACAAATTGAAATTAGAAAAATGGACAGTTAAATATCCATTTTTCAATTAAGTAAAAAATTCAGTTTGTTATATACAAAAAAATGATTAATATTATTCAATATACAATATTCAATTAAATAAAAATAGTATTTTATCGAGTCGGTTAGTCCAGAGTTGCTACATTCGAGGCACCATTCAATCAAAAGAACACTGAATGCTAAATCGTATTCAGTGCAATTTATATGAGTCAGATCTTCTACTTTTGATAACAGTTTAATAAAGGAAGTATTCTTTCTATCAAATACTTCAATATGCAGTGTAAATAGTTAGATTATTTTTATTTATTTGTAAATTTTTTATCTCATTTAATTTTATCTCACTCATGTCTGTTCGGTGACCAAGAGGGTCACATATTACATGACCCTCTTGGTCACATAACAGGCAAGACATAAAAAAAAATTTATATATAGTAAAAATTGAAATTTTGAAATTATTTTTTTAAAAATTTTGATCTATGAGGTCTAAACAAGTTTTTTGTCAATAAATAATAATAATAATAGTAAAAATAATCTAAAAAGTAAAAGGAAAATATTAACACTAGGAGCACCAAGCACTTTTTCATGTTTTTTTAATTCAAAAATATTTTATAAAAAAACTACAATAATTTTATAAAATTATATCATTTTTAAAATAAAATTTTAAAATCTACATAATTCAAAAAAGATATATTTATTTGAAAAATCCATTCAAACGATACGAGAATTTAAAAAATTTTGTCTCCTAGTGTTAAACAAAAATATAATGAAATAGATGGTTTTAGAATTGGAATACACAACAAAATCTAGTTTTAAAGTATTCCGTTTTTAAATTGATTGCATCATGGAAATTTTTAAAAGTTTAATTGACAGTTTTTTAAAAGCATTAAATACAGAGGCGTATTCTTCATCTTTTTCAAATTTGCATAAAACTAACCTACCAACATCTACTGTGCGGAAGTAATAAGCTAACTAGTTACGATTTAAATTTGGAGCAACTAAACAACCAAATAAAATCATGAGATTCAACATAAAATATCTACAATAATAATATTAAAAATGCTTCATTATTTAATTTTATCAAAAAAATTGACTTTCATTTTAAAAACGAAATAAAATTTATTTTGTGTTTTTCTGTTTTTGTCTTGTGCTTTGGATTTGGATTGCAATGGAGTGAACACCAATTACTAAGATTTGTAACAGTTGCTGAAAAATTTATTAAATCACTTTCCAAATCTTTATCTGAATGACTGATTGTTGTGTCGTCAGCAAACATTTTTATATTAAAATTTTCTTAAATGATATAGGAAATCGTTTATAAATTTGTATCATTAAAATTGTGTAATTTGTTTTTAACAATTTTTTCAGTAATTCTACAAGAAATATCAACTGCAATGGGAGCTTTACGAGACGATAATGAAATATCGCCTTAGAATAGCTTTTTAAGAAATCGTTTGCCTTAAAAAAATATATCACATTTTCAGTTAATTATATCTTTTAATAGTTTATTTTCAATTTGTTGTTATGAATGGATCGCATTTTACAATAAAGAAAACAGCACATTTATTAGAACATTATTTTTGAAAGTTATTGATTGATCTTTTGATGATGAAAATATGTGTATTCAAAAATGCCAAATGAAATTTGCTAATTCAAATAAATTTTGGAGTAAAATTGCTGCATTAGAATGATTTAATTCAATAAATGATCGTGATAAGGTTTCTTTACTTTTGACAACGCCATCTTTTTCAACCAAACAATTCATGTGAAATGCTATGGAAATATCTACTGTGCCTATAGTAACATAAATTAGTTACTAGTTAAATTTGGAGCAACTAAACAACCAAATAAAATCATGAGATTCAACAAAAAATATCTACAGTAATAATATTAAAAATGCTTCTATTTAATTTTCTCAAAAAAAATTGACTTTCATTTTAAAAACGAAATGAAACCTATTTTGTCTATTTCTGTTTTTGTCTTGTGCTTTGGATTTGGATTGCAATGGAGTGAAAAAACTAAACCTAAAGAATTTTTTACTCATTTAACAGATGATTATATTGAATTTTTATCACAAATAAGCACTAATCAATCAAAAATCGATGAACTTGAAAAATTGGATAAAAATATTATTAATTTATCTAAGAGAGTAATTGAAACAAAAGAAAGAATAAAGATTGAGGAGAATTACAAAAAATTCTTGACCCAAAGAATTAAAGAAATAGATACTTTAAACAATGATGTCGAGAATTTATCAAAAGATTTAAATGTTTTATTAGAAGAAAATTCAGTATTAGAAAAAGAGATTCTTGATAAGTATGCAAACGGATATGAGTTTTCAAAAACAAAAATAAATTAGTTTATTTTTTTTGTTAACCAAGAATTTATTAATAATTATGATTTCATAGCTTAGTTGAACATTAGAATTTGTTGTTTATTTAGTTTTTTTTTAGTTAAATATATTTTACTAGAAATTTAAAAAATAACCACGTTTTTGGACTTTTAGATAGTAGGATTCTTATTGTTTAGTATACTTTACTTTTTTTAATCAATAAATTCTTCAAGTACATTTTCTTGTATTATTCTATTGTTAGCAATGTCATTATTATATTTAAACACAACGTATCTTATCATATTACAATGAAAAATAATAAAATGTCCTATAAGTGAACATAAATATGTTTTTTTCTTTAAATAAAATTAACTACTAACTAAAAATATACCCTAAATGAAATACAAATTAATTACTACTTCAATGCTAACTAATTATTATTAATTTTATCATTTTAAAAAGCTAGACATACAGATGCTTTGTTGTTGAACCTTTTTCTTTGTAGATATTCTTCACTAATGCCAATAGTTTTTGCACATCTAACCTCATCCTCGTCCAAATTTCCGAACTAAACTCAAAAATATATTAGCTCATTGTAAAAAAAAAAAATCCAACAAAATACCTTATGAGTGTAAACATCATAGTCTACATTATTCAAATTGTTGACCAAATCATATGGTGTACAAAGATAAAGAAGATGAAGATAATTAGCCAAAACCATATTTTTGAGACCAATCTTCAAATCATTGTACAACAAGTCTACCAAATCTAAGTCGACATTTCCCTTAATGGCAGCTTGTCCCAATTTTGTAATCTCAAAATTGCAGTAGTACAACACTTTTAAATTTTCATTTGACACATTTGGACTTAGTGTTCCTTCAGCTTTATTATTTATTGTGATTAAGTTTTTCTTAAGTAAATAGTCTAAAGCTTGAGAAATGAGCAAAAATTCTTCGGGTACTAAATTTAGCATTTTTTGATCCTGACTCAGCTCGTTCACTAGCTGCTCGCTAATTTGGTCCATATTTTGCTTGAACATATTGGCTCCTTGTTGAACATAGAACAATGTTTGTTTGATAAAAATTAAAATTTGCGAGCCCAAATGTGTCATATTCAAGCCAATCAAGGACAATACCAGGACACGCAAGGCCTTCGAGTCAATTTGTAGTGCAGATTGGCATTTTTTAAGTGGACCTGTAATCAAATCGAACACTTTTTGTTTGTCCAAGCTTTTAAAAAGCAGTATGCTTTCACCAATTGAATCGATCAGTCCAGCTCGGCCTGCTCTGCCGATCATTTGTTTGTAAGATGTATTAGTCATAAAATCGACTGCGACATAGGGTGAACGAATAATGACTCGTTTAGCGGGAAGATTCACCCCAGCAGCCAAAGTGGAAGTACAAGTGATGAGACATAGAATACCCTCTCTGTATGCACTCTCAATCAGTTGTCTTTCTTCGGTAGTCAAACCCGAATGATGATATGCAATTCCAAATTGGAGACTTTGTCTCAACACAGGACATATGTTATTTCCGTTTTCTTCTTTCAACTCTTGAAATAATTTAAGCTTTTGTTCTCTTTTGTATTTTTTTAATTCAGGTTGTAAATAAGTAGCTAATAGTGAGGCTACATTTTCACAGTTTTTCTTACTAGGACAAAATATAAGACACGACTCGTTGGGTATAACTTCTCTGACCAGTGCAATTAAGCCGTCCATGTCATTTTTTTTCATTTCATTAGTGTAAAAGCTCATGTCAAGCTGTCTAACGGGCTTGAATATGCTCTCTGTTTCGAGCTCATTTTTTAGTCTCTTGTCCACTTCAAATATTTGCTGATCCATTTTAACATATTCTTTGAGCTCTACTGGACGAAAATTTCTTTCATATAAATATGCATTGAGAAACGATGCCAGCTCGAGTTTATTTTCCAAAGTAGCTGTGGTAGCCACTATTTGTATAGGCAAAGATTTTGTCTCATTTTTTACCATTTTACTTGAGCTAATGTTAGAGCAATATTTTATTTTGGACAAAATCATTTCATAAATAGCTCCACGCGAATCTTCACCAATCATGTGAAATTCATCGGCACAAACAAGACCAATTTCATCTCTTAGTCTGTCTGTTTCAATCAAACTGTTTACAAGACTGTGTGCCTTTTCAATTGTGCAAATAAACAAAGTCCTTTTTTTGTTCAATTGTCTCTTGAGTGGAGGAATTGTGCCCTTAACACCAGCATACTCTTCGACATGAAAATTCAATTCTTCAGCAAAGTCAGATATTTGCAGTACCTTTTCCTGTACAATGCTCACAAATGGCATTATAAAAATCACATTTTTTTTCTTCACCAAAAGGCAATGAAGTATCAACAGCTCGGCTACAAGAGTCTTACCTCCGCTTGTTGGCGAAAGATACAAAAGATTTGTGTTTAAGTCTTTTTCGCTTTTATTGTTCAAATTTCTCATTGCTGTTTGGTATTTTTGTTGCATTATGGTTAAAAGTTCGTGTTGCCAATCGTACAAACAAGTTATGTTTCTCAATTTTTTAAGCAGATCTTTGATTGCTAAAGGAAGGCCATAAAACGTGTTCGAGCATTCTAGAAATTCCAATGCCATATTCTGAAATGATAGATCGCTATCATTTGAGCTATTTAGTTTGTCTTGATTTTCATCTGACTTGGAATTGAAGTATTTTTGTGAGTCAAAGTCAAAAGTGACGCATTCATGAGAAAATTTGGCTCGTTTGATGCCCGAATCCTGGGTTTGTGAGCTTTTTTGTGATTCTGAACTCGATACTGAACTTGGTATTGAATCGAATGATTCAAATTTGCCAAATGGCTCCCTGTATGATTTAGACGCTGTTTCAATTATTGTTTTAGATGTATTAAGTCTATTCGATTTTACATGCTCCAAATTATTTGGCTTATTAGTAATATCATTAAATAATGATTCGGACCTTTTCATTTTTAAAGGCTAGTTTATTGTGATTAATTAAAAAAAAAAAACAAAAAAAATTAAGTTTTTGTAACACTTTTGTTTTTTCAATTTTTTTATATTTAATCACGTGATAACTAGATTATTACTTGAGCTGATTTATATTAAGTTTAAGATGAGATTTTTATTTGAAAGTAAACATAAATATTCAATTCAAAGATGTGGATCTAATGCTTTGAAATGCCAAAAATTATTCCCTTTTTATTAAGTATTGTGATACATTTTTCTTAAATTTCAATGTGAAATATTAGTACAAAAACGAAAAGCCTAATTTTTTTTTAACGTAATCATCCGAATTTAGTGACATGTCACAGAAGAATCTATTGCATGTTATAACAGAGTGTCACTAAAATAGAGTATTCTATTTTAAAGGCATGTCACTAAATTCGGAGAATTACGTTAACTGTATATAAAAATTCGTCCAAACTATTTCAAAGCTCTGCAAAAACTTTTTTTATTCTTTTCAGATGAATTTCTGCAATATTTTTTTTTGTATTCATCTACTTAGATTACATAAGGCCATTGATTTTTAGTAAGTCTGATAGTCAAGATCATTAGATATTTAGAATATTAGGTTTTTCGAGATTCATTCAAACTCTTTTGATGATCTAATAAAAAGCTTAATTATACAAAAGTTTAGACGCATGCTTATTATTAGTATTCAAAATGACCACATCTTGCATCATAACAATCACGAATACGTTTTTACATTAATTAAATTAATGTTTTCACATATTCATCAGATACATTCACCCATTCCTTCAGAAGAGTCGATTTTAAGTTCTCAATTGAGGTCGACTTTGTTTCAACCAATTTTACATTAATATATGACCATAAGTTCTCGAAAGGATTAAGAATAAGTTATCTGGTACAACAAGGTAAGCGGACAATATTATTCACATCAAACCACTTATTAATTAGCTTTTAAACCACTCTATGTGGTGAAGCCCCATCCTGTTTAAAAAAAAGAATCATCTCTTTGGCAAAATGATCAATAGATGCCATAAGTTCATTTTTCAACGTTTCCTAGTAGGCATGTTGATTTATACGCCTGATTGATTTATGTTGATTTATCATATAAACGAAAGAATCTTGTATCTTTACTGCTGTATGCATTCTCATATTCCTGTGGATCTACCACCACCTTGTAGAGCTGGTACTACAAATGTTGGTTCATATTTTTCTTTTTTTAATCTTTTGTCCAAAACCCTTGATTTTCTTATTCAATCTTTCTTTTTACCATTTTAATCTTTTGATTCGATCTAATGGCAAGGGTTTTTCAGAGCTGTGTAAGTTCCTATTCCTTTACTAGTTAGAAATCGCCTTACTGTTTCTCAACTAAGCTTAACATTTTTAAACTTAGAATTAAAATCAGAGGCCAACTTTTTATTACTTATTCTAGGATTTTTTCTTTCTGTATAAATAAACTATTTTCGTCACTATAAGTTACCTTTCTTGGTCTCCCAGGTCTGGTTGATTCCTTTGTATTCCTTTAAAGATTAATCATTAATCATCTTTTTTATTGACATTTTTATAATCTTATTTATTTTCAATTTTTGAGCCAAGTGTAAATAAATCGAATTATCATGTATTTTATATAAGGGCAGAGCTAGTTTTATTAAAAATCGATTTTTATTTAATAAATTTAAAAAAAAAATTAAATTTTTTAATGTCTTTTTCAAATAATTAAATTTGTTTCATCCTCTTCACTAAACAAGCGAGAAAATGGTAAATAACATCATTTGCGGAAATTGATTTGGGTAGGATTGGTTGCTGAACAAGTCTTGGTTTATTTATTCTGTTTGTCCTCCTCGCCAGATGTTATCCTAACCAAGGTGTTAAACACGGGAAAGAAAATGAAACTGAAAAATACCGAAAGTAATGTTATCTACCATTTCAAAAGATAACATAACTTCCATTTGAGAAGTCGCTAGATACTTGGAATATTTTAAAGAATAGTGACGAAGTAAATGTGTAAAAATTAAGATTTATATTTTATTTTTTATTTATTTTGTTTTATTCAATTAACGCCTTCAAGGCGATGAAAAAAAATTTAAATACGAATAAGACATCAAAAGAAACAAATATTTTTGAGCAGTTATTATAATTTTAATTTCAATCTTAATGAATTATGATTTTCTTTTTTTCCTCTTTTCTGTTACGAGCTAGAGGTCCAGTCAATTATATATATTTCATTGTCTATTTATTTAAAATAGTAAATCTTGGAAAATTAGAAAAGAAAAGGTTTTAATTGAAAACATGTTAAGTATGTTCCATTCCACAAATTGCATTAAATAAAATAAAAGTTATAACTATATCTCTTAATTCTCCCCTATTTTATATGATTTTTGTTTTAACTATTTTTATTTTGATTTTTTTAAAAATTTTTTCAGAAGAATCTTAAGCTAGGTACAATTAAATAATAAATAAATATTCTTTTTAGAGATTTACCTAATACAATTAAAAAAAAAAACAATTTTAACTCCTGACTGTTAATGGCAAGATCTGGTAGTTTATATTGAATTTTTTAATAGAAAGCCAGATCCTCAAGAATGATTGCTACTTGCTTAATTGAGTAAACTGAAATTTTTTTTTTGATTCAATTTGTAATATTATGAATTAGTATATATAGACATTGCTAATAATAGAATAATACAAGAAAATGTACTTGAAGAATTTATTGATTAAAAAAAGTAAAGTATACTAAACAATAAGAATCCTACTATCTAAAAGTCCAAAAACGTGGTTATTTTTTAAATTTCTAGTAAAATATATTTA
>PJRA01000353.1:691416-701558 GCA_016987375.1 Brachionus koreanus | reverse complement strand
AGAGGGTTGACGACCAGAGAACAGGCTGCTCATAGGACTAAGGTTCTCTTGCTGGAGTCATCCGGCAACTCGCAGTCATCAATCTACTACTACTATTACTACTATTAATACTCGTTTCAAACACTAATAGTTAAAATAAAAACTAGTTAAAGTTTTAAAATTTTATTAACAATCGTAATCAAATTAATATCATGTAATACTTTGTAATAACGATGATGTGTTTATTTTTCAATTTAGTTAAGAAAAAAGAATTAAGAAATAATTCGAAAAATTTAAAACTTAAATAATTTGTTGACAAAATTTAACATTTTCAGAAAAAAAAAAAAAAAAATACCATCAAATAGTCTAGTCGCTAAATAAACAAATAATCAGATTGCGGCCAGTGTTGATTTGATCTTCAAAGTTTATTTTAAAGTCAAAATTTAAGAAGAAGAAAATTAATAGCCGCGAAAAAAAATTAAATAAGTGGAATTTGATTGTCAACTTCGTCATCCACATCTTCGCTATTTGTATAATTCTTTATTGTCGACTTGATATTTGTCTTTAGCTTGGAACCATTTTTGCCATTTGTCATCTCCAAAGTCTCATTGTCGGCACTTGCCTCCTCAGACGAATAATAATTTTCGTTGCTGGACAAATAATTTTCTTCATTATCCGAATTATCCAGTTCTGTTTTAGATTTTTTAGTATCTTTACTTCTCGACTCAAAACTACCTCTGGAAACAACTTTGATGCTTCTACGCTTAGACCTACTGACTCTTGGACTGTCTAGATCATCTTCTGGCTGCGGCGATATAGCCCTATGTACTCGGTCCCTCAGCATACTTGTGCCATTGCCAAATTTATCAATAAAATTATAAATAAACTCTCTTGACTTTTCTTCCCAATGTCTTAAAAAAACTTTAGTCTCTGCCTGATACTTGTTCACTCTTTCCTTGAACATGTCCAGATTGTTTTGAAGCTTGATGCTTTTTTCTTTGAAAAATCCCACATTGAGATCGTGTGCAGAGTAGCCTCGCTTTAGATTGCGTCTAACATACATGTCATAGTCTCTGACCATGCGGCAAATGATATCCGAAGTGGATATGCCGTCAGTTCGCTGAGTGGCCAAAAATTTTCCCCTTTTTTTCAATGGTGCATAGATGTCATCGTCATTTCCAGCAGAATACGGCAAGTCGTCATGAGCGACTAGGTCTATTTTGTGCTTTATCATGAATTCGTCTGTGATTGCCCACGGCGCGTCCGTTATTACTTCATCCACGTAGCGACAGTGGCGCAACGATTCGTACCGCTCCATTTCGTTCATTACCGTTCGACCTTTTTTGCTATGAGTCAGCTTGTCATTGCATACGCCAACTATCAGATACGTATTTGGACAAAGGTTCTTTGCTTGCATCAATTGACGAGCGTGGCCTGCATGAAACAAGTCGTATATGCCGTCTGCGTAGACTCTGACTTTACGCGGCGCCAGTCCCGCTTTCGCCTCATCTACAGTTATATTTATACTATAATCACAAGCTTCGCGCTCATCGATGGCTTTTTTTTCAAAATGGAATGGAACTGGACCAATACTGTACTAAAAAATTTTTTTTCATTTTCCAATATTTAATTGATTTGACAATAAAAAACTTAATTTTACATTTAGATTCAACTGGTCAAAACAGCTTGAGTATTCAGTGCATCTGTTTCGGGACAATTCTTCATCGTCTTCGCTCAAATCCGTGTTCCTACTTTCATTCAAACTTTGGCTTAAGCTCTCATCTGTCTCTCTGGACTCATTGACATTGGCCGCTTTTCTCACAAGTCTCGGCGACTGTCGTGTACCTACAGCATTACTCATATTTTTAATTTCTAAATTTAATTTAAAAAAATAAATAAATTAATCGAAAATTATATCTTTTTTATTTATATTATGTTGAAATTAATACGTCATTATGACACGTTTAAGCAAAGAAAATTTTTCAAATTTGAAAATGGTATGATTGTTGATTTGTCTAGGCCACAATGTGATAAGACAATGCTAAAATATTTGCTTCTACAGTGACATGCACAAATTATGGCCACTAATCACTGAAAAAGCTGGGTTATAATTTAATTTTTATGAAAATTAACTTGCTTAACATTTGCAGTTTTTTTCTAGTTGCATTCGAATGGCAAAATTTAAAGCATAATGAAGCAAATTTCGAGTCTCTTTTTTAAATTAATAATTTATAAAAAAAAAAAATATTCATCTATAGATCAAAAATTTTTTTAGATAAGATTAAAAAACAAACTTCTAATTCAAAATAATCGTGAATTAAGTTTTATGATTGTTATCTTAATTTTTAGTCTAAGTGTATACTCTCGACTAGAATTTAATTGATGATAACAAAAACAGTTTGAGATTGAGTTTAATCAGATTTGAAAATGTGAATCGAATAGAAATAACTGCTCGCTTTTTTTAGAGAATAAATAAATTTTAGTTACAAAAATTGAATTAAAAATTGCTTTTTCATTATTTCTAAGCTCAATATGACCAATTCTATTTTTTTGTTCACTCAAGATAACTTGATAATTAAAAGCTAGCAAAAACTGAATTCAGCAGACAATATATTTGTCTGATGATCACTTAAGTGAATTTACTACACTTAAAAACTTAAATTTTTAAAATTTAATACTTCGATTCTGTATATTATCTAAAAAGAACAAATATTTTAAATACTCATTACTTTTATTTTGTTTGATAAGAAAAACTAAATTTAAAATTCATTCATTTAATATTCAAACTCATTCAACTGCTAAACCAAATTCATTTTAATTTTTAATAATTTTCTAAGTAATAAATTAGAAGCTATGCTATTTGCAATAGCTCGATTACTAATTTTTTAATTTGAACAAAGAAGATACTTGAAAGAAAAGCCTATGAACGAAATTATTTGAGAATAAATTTTAATTTTCTAAATGCATGTTCTAATTTTTAGCTTTTATGGAAATATTTTTAAGAATGACGTCGCATTTTAAAGCTAAAAAAACTTGAATTCGTATATTTCATATAAAAAAGAATATCAAGTACAAAGTTCTTCAAAATAATTCTAAATAAAATTTTTTAAAAATATGAATTTTGCGTTATTTCAGTTTAATTGAAGTTTTCTTTTATTAAACTTCTATTTTCAAATCTAAATAGCAATAAATATTAAATAGGCGATTTCAAAAATCTTAAATAATCTTAATTTCAGCTTTTTTTTTTTAGTAAATTAAAATCATGAGAAAAAAATTAATCAAATTTTTTGATTTCTCTAGTTAATAGTTATAATTATTGCAACAAAATTGATTAAAATTATCAAAACAAAAAAAATTTAACTTTAAAAATAATTAAGTTCTAAAAGAATACTCTTTTTTTCAACATCAAGAATTCTCTCCCTTGCCTTTGACAATAGACAATGCATAGATTAAAAATACAGTGGTGATTCGTTACATGGATTTTACCAAATTTTACGTAAAATTACGTAAATTTCGGTAAATTTCTTAAATTCAATTTTAATATACGTAAAAATAGGTTAAAAAAAGTAAAAATTAATAAATTTATTGAAAATTTATTAACAGCAAAAGGAACCAAAAATTCGGCTAATATCTCCCTGTATAATTCCGAATCCATGTTTTCTTTAAAGATCTGAATAACAAAGTTAACTTTTTAAACACAAGCAACTTAAAAAAAATTTTTTTTACAGCAAATTTAGTTGCACCTTTGTAAGATATACCGGCCAAAATGGTTAATTTTGATTCATGTTCTGACGAACATGGAAATGAAATCGGAAAGCTTGATGGGAATCTCAAATGATATAAATGTTTCTCAAACACTCGGATCGTTAAGTTATTCCTATTGTAATAGCTAAAGATGGAGACTTGTCCAATCATTAGTATACAAAAAATGATAAATTAAATTTAATAAATTTTCAAAAAATTTATTAATTTTTTTTTAAATATTTAAAATATTTAACGTAATTTTACGTAAATTAATCTAAATTTGCGTAAATTTACTATTTTTACAAAAGTCATTTTACGTAAATTTACCGAAATTTACGTGTTTTTTGGTAAATTTACGTAATTTTACGTAAAATTTGGTAAAATCCATGTAGCGAATCACCACTGTACAATTCTTTTTTTCTATTTCCCTATACATGTTATTCACTGTTTCACTAAAACTTGCAAGAATTAATCAAACAAAACGTGTTTCTAAGATCTATTGACGTAATCTTTGTGTTAAATATTTACTTGTCATATGTAAGAAATTTCTCACAAAATTAAAAATGAACTGATCTTGGGCATCAAAAAAGAGAACCGATGTCTATTTTTCATAGAACCTCAACTCTACGAGTATAAATGTAGCAATATCCAGTACCTTTATAATTGATACAACCTAAAATTCAATCTGAACCTCTACCATTTTGTGTCTTTGTTAAGAAACACTTTGGGGGATACTTTTTTTTTTTAATTTAGCAAAACTGTCAGAAGAATATATGATCCTATTGACTAATTGGCAGTTTCTTTTAAAGATCAACTTTAAATTAATTTACTTTATTTCAAATTTCTTCAATATTTTATCTTTTAAAAACTCTTTCAATTAATTCACTTATTCTCTAAAATAAATTTAATGAATCGACTTTGAATATGATAAGCTAGAATGTTGAAAAATTCAAATAATTTAAAGTTTTTATTAAACAGGATGGGGAGATATTTCTTGACTTCTCTAAAGCTTTTGATACAGGACTAAGTTAAAAATGGTAAATTTGTTTGAAGATCTTCTAAGTAAGAGAATGTACTATTGTAACTGTGGTTTTAGGTGGAGTTCCTCAAGAGTCTGTTCTTGGTCCAATGCTATTCAATCTATACATAAAAAAACTTCCGGATTGTGTTTGAAATAAGATGCAGACGTTTGCTGATGATGAGGCTAAATTAATAATCAAGTTTAAAAAAAATTTAGACGTGATTTTTAAAATGTTACGTAGAATTAGTGGAGTAGCAAAACATGAATTTTTATTATGGAAAAAAATGTTTCAAGTATAAAAAAAATTCGGTTGTGGCACAAAAAATCTATTTTTAAAAATTTTATAGTATAAAATTAAATAGAGAATTTTTTAATTTAATAATTTTTTGTATTTTATCAATTTTACTGCAATCTTTGGGGCTAAAAGTATCTTGAATTGCTCTTGTTCTTAATTTTTTGTTCTATTTGTTACCGACAACTTTTTTTGTAATTTTTTTTTAATTTGCCAACCTTGATATTAGAGAATAGTTTAAAACATTAAATTTAAAATAATGACAAAAATATGCACAGTGCAAAAGCTAAGACAAATTATTGTATGACAGGTAAGCTAATGTCCGTTTTTATAAAAAGAAAATGTTAATTATGCTAATATGAAAAAATAGGATAAAAATTAATTTAAATATA
Organism: Brachionus koreanus; assembly: GCA_016987375.1. Classification (NCBI taxonomy): domain Eukaryota; kingdom Metazoa; phylum Rotifera; class Eurotatoria; order Ploima; family Brachionidae; genus Brachionus; species Brachionus koreanus. Next base: position 696,130 of record PJRA01000353.1, on the reverse strand, counting down.
AATTCATGCATTGACCATTTTTATTACCTTTATTGTTCTATTTTTTTTTAAATTTATTTATACCTGTAAATATTGATAGTTAATCAAAAATAATTTACAAAATATAATTTTCGTCCAAGTAGAATCATGTCAAACTATATGCAAGATCTACTCCGTAGACGCCAATTGACACTATCCTTTTTGCTAGTATTCCTTTCATTGTTGTGTTTCACTGAAGGTAATTTAAACATATCAAAATCAATTAAAATTATCAACAATTTTTCAAGTTTTCTCAATAAAATGCTATCAGTGTAAAGAGCCGGATCCGAGATGTCGAGATCCGTTTCAAAATGACACGGCTTTTTTTAAACCATGTCCAGCAAATGCAACCAAATGCCGTAAATACAAATGGGAAAGTAAGTAATAAGAAATTAGTTTGTATTTATTTTGAAAATTCAATTTAAGTCGGAGATGGCCAAACTTATTTTGAGAGAGGATGTGCTGTGCATGGCGAAGTGAGTCGTCGCGAAGGCAGAAATTGCATTGAGCGTGTAGGAACTTATAAAACTAGAATGTGGTATTGTATATGTGACAATAAGGATGGATGCAATTCTGCCACGGGATCAAAACCATCCACTATTTTTACGGCAACTTCTCTTTTAATTTTGGTCTACCAGCGAATCTAAACAAAAAACCAGAGTGTTTCTTAATGCATTTATTTTTAATTAAAAATTAATTTCTACTAATTTTTTTTTTATATAAAATTTTGTAAATTAAATAAATTTTTTCTTAATTATTTTTGGCTTGAATTTAAGCTTAAATTCTTAAAGAAATCGATTTAAGACAAAATTTATTTGACACTTAATTTAATGCGGATACTCGCATACAAAATCCTGTGTCTCGAGAGCAATTATTTTTAGCTTACAGAAATTATTAAATATTTATTGAAAAAATAAAGAAATTGCTCATTTATTTAATCAATCGGTCTGAATCAATGAGCCAATTAACGCAGCAAAAATCCAATCGATAAAAACACAAACTTATTACTATAAGTTGTTTATTTGATAGAATAATTCTTTGATTGAATTGGGGAAATTTAAAAACAAAACTATTTACAAATTTTTATTAGTCTAAATAAATTTTTAAATGATGAAATTCTTTTTTTTCTTAATGAGAAAAATTAATTTTTCAAAACTGGCAAATAAGTGTTTTCTAAAATCATGTCTTTGCTGAAGAATTTGGGACCATAGCTGACAAATAATTTGGTTCAAATAGGATTTATTATTTAGATTTTCGACTGCTTTATTAGAAAAATGTAGATAAACTTCAAAAATTGGGGATATTCAACAGAATCTTATTTACAAAGGAATATGGTTTACAAAAAATTTATCTAAAAATTAATTTTATCTAAGAAAATATCTGAACAAAAAAATTCTTAATTATTTTAGAAATTAAGATTATTTATTTTTCGATTAAAAATACATTTAGAAATTTTCATTTAGACTTTTTTTTATACCAGCTTTTTAAACTAGCTGTCAGTTTTATTTAAAAAAATGTTGACAAGGCAATTAATATCGGCTTTCAAAGCAAAAAATGACAAGTTGATCAATTTTTTTCTGTTGAGAAATATCAAATTTAAACAAGTCGTTGGAAAAAAATCTAAAACAGACCAATATAGGAACAACATTTTTCAAAGATTTATGAAAAAATGGCTTTTTAATGTCTAGAAAATAAAGTTTTTATCATTGATTTTTTATGCAATAAGGTTAATTTTTGATAAGTTAGAGCAAATTTTTTTTTTGAGAATAAAATAAAATTTAGATTATGATTCTATGCTGTTTGAATTTTGTCCTCTCTTACAGCCGTTCAATTATAAAATTAAAAAAATATATTTAATTTAAGTATAAATAAAAATATAGTCACATTTGAAAAATTCCTAATGCGAAATAGTTACGGTTTTTCTTGCTTAAAAGTTTCTTCAAATCATAATTTTAAGTGACCGAATATTTTCTTCAAAAAGAGGATATTAATTTTAAGCAAGGAAAAATTACGCTTTTTATAACTATTTCGCTTTTTTCTTAAATCTAATCCAGCTTCTTCACCAAAATTTACTTTATTGTTTTTTTTTTTTACATATTTTAACACTAGAAAGTCCGATTAATTATTAAAAGAAATTTCAAATTTTGTGGTATTAAAAATTTAATTAAATATTTTTTTCTGAAAATTAATTAAAATTTTTTAAGAATTAAATAAAAAATGCCTAATTTTTAATAGCTATTTTATAAAATTTTATTTCTAACAGGAAAAATTTTTAAAATTTTTAAAAAAGTGCCTAAAAAATCCCCCGGGTTTTCTAGTGTTAACAAAACAAATAATATTAGAAAAAAATTGTCTCATTTGATGTGTTTAGTTTGCATACGAATCAAAAATCACTTTTCGTAATTTCATCATACATTTTTATCTCGAACAACTAATTAAGTATTGAAAATTCATCAAAATTCAAGTCCAAATGAAGGCTTTGTAAGCTTTGAATGACTTTGTTAACTCATTTTTTTAATCTCTTCAATTAATATATATATTCCAATAATTACTTTGGCAATTAATTTTTATCATAATTCAACACCCATAAGGTCTTTATATACAAAAGGATTTTTCATAAATCAAAAAATAATCTTATATAGATAATATTTGGGAAAACTAATTTTTTTTTCGACATTTTTTATTTTAAAATTAAAGTTCTAAACAATTTTAAATAATTTTAATTATAAAGCTTATTTAAAATTAAATAAAATTTATTTTGTTTACTTTGGGCAAATTTTTATTTTTTTTTTGCGTTATATTTTTAAATCTTGTCCTATCTTGAATATTTCCTAAATTAAATTTAATTAAATAACTCTTTTTTTTTTTAAATTTCCAAAAAAAAATAATAAAATGTTTGAAATAGATTTTTTCAAAGCATTTGAAAAAAAGCAAAAAAAAATTTTTTTTCTACAAGTTTGATAAATTTTAGATTTCAGATGAAATTTTTGTATTAATTTGGAATCTGAATCATTTAACAATGAGAACAGAATTTTGTAAGATTTAGTATTAAAACCATCAAAGAAAAAGCAAAATCTAAAAAAAAAAGAGCCAAATTAAATTAAATTTCCAGAATATCAAGTGATTTTTCGCTTTGGTTTATAGGCCAAGAAAAATAAACTTCACTAATTGATCAAATTCGTGCCAGTTTTGAATCTATTTTACTCAATCTTAAGATTAAATGGCAACTTAAAGGCCTGCTTGTATTGTATAAGCATAATTTCTAATTAAAAAAATAGCTAAGCTGCTGGTAATTTATGGTAATCTATAAGAAAATCTTCTAAACATAAAAGCTAATTAACTAGTCCTAAAACTAATCACTACTAGAATCAATTTAATATTTAATTTCATATTAGTATCTAATTTAATATTAGTTATTTAAAATATTTTTTTGATTTTAGTTGTGATGAAAAAAAAAAATTTTCAAAAAAGATTAAATTTGTGGAACAACAAGCAAAAGAAGTACCAAAAAGGGTCGAAAAAACCCCTCCGGTTTTTGAGTGTTAAGTAAATTTAAATTTTGCTGATTTTGACTGCATTACGGTGTAAATCAAATTAACTAAATTTATAAATAATCTATCAAACAGAGATTTTAGGGCTTTGAAATTATATGAAAATCGATTTTTGCTTTTTTGACTAATTTATTTCTAGTTGTCTAATTTTTTCTGAGGCATTTAATAAATAACAAATCATGGCTGATTAGTAGTATATGCTCATATATCACAAAAAATAAAATAAACAGGAAATTTTTCATAATATTTATCATGCAAATAGACAAAATCTAATCAGTCAAGTTATTTTAAAATACTCCTTCATTAATTTCAAACTAAACTAAACTAGCTTATCTAATTTTTGAAATAATTTAGTTAAAGCTTTCCGAAAGCCGATTATTTTGGTATTTTAGTCACGAAATTTAAAAAATTTCAAAATAATTGCTTTTCAAAAAAATGCTAGGAATAAAAAAGAAAAAAATTCAATAATTTTAATTAAGACATTTATTCAAATTGCAAGCACTTTAAAGATCGATTCAAATTCAAAAGATATTGGGTAATCGGATTACAATTCGTTTTTAAGAATTGCAAAAACACGTGTTTTTTTGGCTCAAAAATTTTCAACATAATTCTATTTTTGTTTATTGATTAGACTATTAATTTATCTCTTGGGGTAACCTAACAACAACCAACAGATCCATCATTTACAATTAAAATTAATCTATAATTTTGTTATTTTATTTTTATTATTCTTTTCTTTTATTATAAGCAGTTAACCTTTTTTAAAAAAGAAATAAATTCAAATATGTAAATTATAACTAATACCTTGTTTTTAATGAATAATGATCACGCTGTAATTTGAAACCATCAAAAAAGTTTATGAGAAGAATATTAATAAAGAATTTAGGCACAATTTAAAAAAAATTTATTGTTCTTAAAAATGAAAATATCAAAAAATAAATTTAAGCATGCAGTATTTTAGTAAAATTAACTAAGTAAATTAATTTAAAGTATTTTGATTACTTTTTTGTACTATTAAAAGCGAATTATCTCTTGGAAATTGCACCAGAAGTTGTTTGAATAAACTAAACTGCTTTTTCGTGTCATCGTACTTCTGAAAGTAGTTTCTCATCACAAGTACTAACAAGAACTAATTTTTCAAAAAT
>PJRA01000353.1:613844-638423 GCA_016987375.1 Brachionus koreanus | reverse complement strand
AAAAAAACAAAAACAAAGTGACATTATTTTTAAAGCAAGAAGGATAGGAAGCTTTTTAACAAGAAATTGTTTGCTTGTTTGCTTAATTTAGCTTTACATTATTTTTGTTATCTTTGGATTGGATTTAGCTGCCTTCATCCTTATTAAAGTAATTTTCATGCATCCTTTTTTTTTATATTTTTTCATAAATTTTCGCAAATTAATTCAAATTAGAATTTATTTAAGTTTCAGATAAAATTATTTAAAAAATTCTAAAAAAATAAATTCCGATTCTCAAGTTAGTTATTAATTTTACAAATTGAATAGATTTCAGAATAATCTACTACTATTCGTGATTATTAATTAATTGATCATGAATTTTTAAAAATTTTTTTGAATTTATTGATGCTATATTTTTCTCTAATGACATGGTATCTAAAGTCCTGTTGTCTTCAAATATTCTCGAGTTCATTATGTTTTGTAAGAGAAAAAAATTTATAACCAAAACAGATCAAAATAGAAATATTCGGAATATTTTACATCTATTTTCAAAAAAAATAGAAAAATTTAACCTGAATTTAAAAGGAGATTGTTTATTTATTTTACATTGAAAATGGGATTAAAGTTCAAAGATAACTAGATATTTTCTTTAAAAAATATTATTGCTATTCCTTAGATTTTATTTGTTTGATTGTAATTATTTTTAATATTTGAATCATGAGAATTAGCATGCAATCATTTATAATTAAATAAAATCATTAACAATGCGGATATATATTTATTTATATATATTTAAGAAAATCAATCTAAGTATCTAAGCTTTTTAAATTATTTTTCAACAAAATCCAAAAAATTATTTTTTTAAAATAATTAATTCAAAGTTTGTACATTCCTCCCACATTTTTCATGAGTAATGATAAAAATAATCAAAATTTGAAACCGTTATAAATTAATATTTCTTTGAACCAGGGAATTAAAATTTTAATTAAAATTCTATGCGTTAAAAATTTTAATTCAAAGTTGTCTCAAAAAGACCTTTTTTGTCTAGAGAGAGTGCTAATTAAATTTCTGAAGAAACGTGTGCAAATTTTCTAAATAATTTAAAAGTTTTTTCCATTTCTTCAAATTGATAAATCACATTAGAATTAAATGTAAATCAAATATATATAATATATATATAAAAACATCTTTAATTTTGATTTTGTACTAAAGGCTGTTTTTTAAAAAATATCCGGATTTATTCAAGCTGAGATTACTAATTAACAAAACATGCACGAAAGAATTTATGAAGGATTCAATTAAAATAATTTTATCCTTGGAAAAAATAACTAAATATTTTTGCATTTAGATAAAATTTGGAAATTTTTTCAAATTTCAATAATGGTTAAATTAAAGTTGATGATGGTGATATTGTTTTTTCTGATCGGATCAGTAACATTAGTGGTAAGAATTTTGTTTAAAATCTAATTGTTTCTAAAGTGTTCCAAAATATAAACAGTGGTCTAAGATATTCTAATTTTTTATATTTTTTAAATTGTTACTCAAACATTTCTTAAAAGAAATAATTTCCAAGAATCATTAACAAATTTCTTAGCTCTAATATTAAACAAAAATCATCAATCATATTGATTGAATATGACGCAGGTTATTAGAATCAAAGTTGATGTGTCTGACTAAAATTTATGATTAGTTGTACTATATTTAAAATAAAATGTTTAAATGTTATCGAAAATTCTAAAAATTTAAAAGAAAAAAACTTTTTTTAAAGCTTTTAACGTCCCAGCAGTTTTGTTTAGGCTCTTTTAAAAAAAAAAAATAATTACATGCTCGCGGAAGCAAAAAATATGTTTGATATAATTTATTTAAAAAACCTATAATTTTTTTTTTTTAATTTTCGCCTAATATATAATTGACTTTAATTACGTTATTTGATTATTCTATTTATAAGATCTAAAAATATTCAATTGAATTTATTGCTTACAAATTGGAGAATTTCTTTTATTGTCTATGAAAATTATTTATCATATTAATCATTACTTCATTAATAAAGAAATGTTTTAAATAAAAAAAATGATAAAATATCATCTAGTTGCTTATTTACTTAAGCCAAGCTTTTTAGTCTAAGTTTGTTATTTTAAAAATTTAATTTGCTTTATTTAAATATGCTAACCTTAATGCAACTTAACTATACTGTTTTATTATTTTAACTTTTCTATCCAAACTTATATGTCTATATTTTTCATTTTGCATTGTTTGGCAAATCCCACACATTCCAAATTTAAGTTCCACGCATTTGACTGTTCACAAAATCAATATAAAATCAAAATTTAAATATTTTTTATTTTAATCTTAAAAGTTCGATTATTAGCATAAACAATTTATCATTCTTAAAAGAGAAATTAATTATTTTATTCTAATAATTACCTTTAAAAAATATAGTTTTAATCATACAAAAATTTGTCTTTTTTCTAAAAAATAACTTGAAGTATTTAAGCAAATTTTTAAAAATTTGAAAGTTAATTGATAATATTAAACTTTTCAATTATTTTGAGAGGTAGTTTGATTATTTTCATTGCCAAATGATAATGAATAAATAAATAGAAGTCAACCAGCTCTAGTTTAATCCTGTTATTGCGGAAAACTCGACTTCCGAAAAATTTTTTAATTTTCCATTTCCTATCAAATTCTTTTGGATTTTAAATTATTTGATAATTAAACATTTCAATGTCGGAATAATTTTTCAATGTTTAATTTTGCTAATAAGCCAAAACTGTTATTTTATTTTTTAAAAAAAAATTGACTTTTTTATTTAAATAAATGAAATGTTAATCAGTCTATTGGACAAGGCATTAATTAGTTGATTAGCCTTGAAATTGAATCGAAATTCTAAGGCCACTTATTTTTTTTTTTTCGCTCAGTCTGTATCGAGATAATGCTCCTTCAATTTTCATTTCATAAAAATAAAAACCAAAAAAAAATTGATAGCAAAAGTAAGATAAATAAAAGTCGATTTTAACTACTAACAGTCTCAAATCGACTTTTTGAATTGAGGGACTTTTAGTAGTTTAAGTTTATTTAGAGTCTAATGATGCATTATGCTGGAGGGAGTATGACATTTTAGCTTTAGGATAGACCGAATTGCTGAATTTTGAATTACTTGCAACAACTTGTTATTTCACCATCAATATTTTAAGCTAACAAAATTAGATTTGTGGACTGACTGACGCAATAATATTATAAAACTGACATATAATTAAGATTGTCTCCAAGTCACTTGGTTAATTGTTTTTACGGCTAGGAAAAAAAAATTTAAATTTAAATCTCACAATTTTAAATTACACCCTTTTATTACTTCCTTTCTTTGTTTTTTATTTAATAAATTTTTTATAATTTTTTTTCAATAATATCTTAAATAACAAAATATTATAAAATTATTTAATTTTAATTACAAAATAATTTTATTTTCATTGAAAAAAAGTATAAAAACGACTGAAAATAAAGAGAAAAATTGAAAAATCCCCCTGGCCTTTGAGTGTTAAATGTTTAATTCTTATTTCGAAAATATTTTTGTACACTTTTACATCATGATGCCTCTTAAGCATTCAAAAAAATCTAAAATCGAAGCTGGCCTACAGCATATGCATAATTTAATTTCAAACAAATCACATTTAAAAACATTTTTATTTTGCTGTAAGTTGGTTAAAACTAATACATCATTTTTATTTCCTATTGTCAAATATTGAATTTAAATAAAATTTTAATTAACCTAAAAGATCGAGAATTAACTATCATTAGACCAAAGAATTAAAACTTTTTTTTTAAAGCTTAGAATTTATTTAATTTTTAAATTGTGATTGACTAAGTCCCAACAAAATAACTAGTCATAGAAGTAATCTTGCTCTATTTTCAAACCTGTCGGTGTCTAAGTTGACATTGATCATCTTTAAAAGCTTCATATAGCATTTTAAGCATTTAATTTATTTCTCAACAACACACATCCATCTCTTTATTAAGCTTGTTCCTCTAAATCAATTAAATTAACTAATGTGTTAAACTTAAGTCCAAAATTAATTATTTCTAATGCAGGAAAATTAATTTTTTTTATTATTAGAAAAATTTAGAGAAAATATTCTAAAAAAAAATTACTTGAATTTCTCAATTAGTTTTTAAGTATCTTATTTATTATTTTAACAATCAATTATTAAGTTTGAATTATTTGCAATAGTTTTTAAATTGCCTTACAATTTTACTCATTTTCAATTAAAAAAAAAAAAAGAAAATTTTTAAATTGTGGACAGTTTAAAAAAACTAAAAAAAAAATGCATATAACTTGAGTCCAAATATTTGGAAAATAAAATTTAAAAATAAAAACATCAAATATTTTCTAGTTGCTAACTATTTTTCTGAACAACTTTATTTAATAAATAAAGAAATTAGTTAAAATTATAGTTAATAATTAAGATTTTTTTATAATCCCTTTGTGACTTTGTTGTGTAAATTAAAAGGTGTTGTTAAATAGCATGTTTTTCATGTGACTAATAATTTTTTTTTTGTAGAATTCATATAGATTATCGTCCGATTCGTACGAATCGGAGTATATGATGGAAAAGAGAGGCCTATCCGATCACAATTGCATTTGTCGGATCTTGCTTTTTGCTAGAAACTATAGAGAAAAAGGAAAACTGCGCAAATTCTGCACTTGCTTTAACAAACACTGAATTTAAACTAAATTAAATTAAAATTCAAAAATTTTATTTAATAAAATAAAATGAAAAAATAAATAAATCCACACTAATAATTGTTTGTATTCTCGAGTCTTGATGTAATTTTTTGTTTTTGTTTGAATAAAATTTTGAAAAATAACCAACTTTAAAAATGCTCATTATTGACCTGAGATCTAAATGAACCGAACATTTGTGACCAATTTTTAGACTCAGTTAAAAAATTAAGAAAAAGGGCTATTTTTTATTTTTTGCTTGGAATATTTCTGAATTTTGACTTGTGAATTTAGAAAGTAAACTGGAATATAAATGACATCATTTGAATACAAAAATTGCTAATTAAGCCCAAAGAAATAGCATGACATAACGTTTACCAAACAAGGCCGATTGTAGTAGCCACCTTTTTTGTTGATCAAACGCACATAAGTTTTTCCACGTTTGCTAAACGAGCGTCTCTTTGGCATTTCTCTCAAAACTAGGCTCATCCGAAGCAGATTTAAAAGGTTTTTCCTCTCGTGCTCTTCGCTCTGTGTCAACAAGTTCGATTTGATTGAATCTTCTTTTGTGTCATAATCGCTCAGCTGTACACTTGAGTCGAGACGGCGCGAAAAATGTTCAGCTTTGGCTAGCACTGTCATCATTAACAGGCCGATCAGCCAAAGTTTCATAAAATAATTGCTTATTTGTTTCATTCTAAGTTAAAAAAAAAGAAAAAGCTTAGCTTGTTTCTGTAATCTGAAAGGCGTTTGTTTTCCAAAAGCTTAGAGCTTTAAATCCTATGTCACTTTTAATTTAGACATTTGATAGTTAGGAAGGCTTTATAAAGTTTTTTTTTCTATATACAAAAACGCTCACGCATCAAAAAAATATACGATTAAGATAGGAAAATTTTTAAAGGTTTCGTGATCTTTTTTAAATATTTTGTTGTTGTTTTGTTTTTTTTTTTTTATTGATTTTGTAAAAATATTTTTACAAAATAACATCATATACGTTTTAAAAATGAAATTATGTTATAAATAGAAACGAAAAGTGTAAGATTGTTGTTTTTAGTATTACAAATAAAACAAATAATGTGTCATAAGTGTTTTTTTTTTCTTTATTAAAATAAAATTAAATGAAAATTAAACACAAAAATGCTTTATTTACTCAACTAAGCTTTTTAATTGAAGTTTTGTAACCTAAGTTGTGTGGGTGTTTAGCTAATTGGCATTTATCTATTTGGCGAAATATTCATCTATTTCTTTTAAATAGCTAATTTGAGGCTGGATTTTTCTACTCTTAAGAACTCTCTTGAATGATTCCTTTTAAAAAAGTATTAACAAACAACTAAATCAAGTTAAAAAAAAATTACATCAGTTGATATTTTTTCAGAGTAAACCAAATATGCTATAACAACTGCAGCACTTCGACTAATCCCTAAATCTGAGAAAACAAGACAAGGCTGCTTTCGATTTTTGATGTTTACATCTTGGTTATAATATAAATTATTAATAATCTTTTAATTGACTTTACTAATCTCTGACATTTGTCGAGATTAGGCAGATAGGAATTTTTCAATTTCAAGCTTTTATACCAATAAAATTTAATGCTTCTTTCAGGTATTCTTTAAGCGTATACTCTTCTGGTTCGTCTTTGATACCAATTTTAAAATTGTTAATAGACTCTTCGACTGGAATTCTAGACAAAAAGTTAGATAAAAAGTTAATAATTGAGTTTTTTATTTTCGGCAAGATAAATTATTAAAAAATGCCTGTTAAATTCTAGATTTAAAGTCACAAATTAATTAAAAAAAAAAAACAACTAAAACTAATTCATATTAACTTAATAATTTTCATTGATCTATAAAAATTTTTCTACAAAAAAAAGCCTAAAAATAAGTCCCAATTGTATGCTTGAATGTCATGTAAACCAGTCTTTCCGTAAACTTGGTTTTTGAAATACTTTTCCTGAATAAAAATCAAGTTTAATAGCAATTTAATTTGCTTTTTCCATGTAGCATGAAAATTGAGGAAAATATTGAAAACAAAGAAAAAAAATGTGACAAAAATTTAAATTTAGTTTTTGATTTTAGAGTTACTTAATATTTTCAATTACACACATACATACAAATAGGTTTAATGATAATTAGTGAAGTTCGTGAGTTTAAGAGAGGAAATTGCTATTAGTTGAATTTGTTTAGCCAAATTTTTTGGTGATTCAACTTTTTTTGCTGTTAGACACCAGTTATTGTGTCGAATTTTGAAATGGATTGCTAATCAAAACTTAATTTTGTTGTTCTAAAAAATAAAGATTTAAAAATTTTAGCTTATTTTTCTGATTTTAATCAAATTTATGCTCAAATCAGTTAAAAAACAGAGAACAGTCTTTTAGAAGAATAAAATCAACCAGAATTAATTTGTGGAAATTTGTAAATATTTAATTTTTTAAAAAGAATTAATTTAAAAAGCATTAATTTTAAATTTGAATAAACTAAGTTGAGTTGTAAAATTTGCATTTTTTAAAAGGTTCGATATTTTTGAATTTAGCTTCTTGTAATTTTAAAACTTAAATTGAGTGGTCTTCAAAATGAAATTTTGATACTTTTATGTCATTATTGGAAAAGGCGTTTTCAGCAACAGCAGGAACTCACAAAATGTGCTTAAAGTAAGAGGGGTTCAATATTGGTTTTTATTAGTTCCTCTTGATTTGACACATTTTGATTTTCAACAATGCATATTAATTTTTAGGGATAATCTACTTAAAATCTTCTAGATGAATGATTTTTCTAATGAATCATTACTTGTGATGAGAAGTGGATCTATTTTGAAATTATGATAACAGAAATCAATGGTTGGACCCATCTAAACCAGCTGAAACAGTGATGAAAAAAGAACGCTATGATAAAAAGATTATGTTGTGAAGGTGAAACAAATTTTTTTATGGCCAAACTGAACGAATATTTAAAGATCTCTGTTTTCCTTAAAACCAGAACAGGATTAAATGACAGAGAATTAGGCTAGAATAAAAAGAAGGACAACTTTATTTTGTAAGGGGTAAAACAGGAACCAGAAAATGAAGCAAAGAAAGTTTGGTACTGTGAGTGAAGCCATAACTTACTGTTAGCCGTTTTGATGGCCGTGTACAAAAATAAAATTTTTAAAAATTGATTATTAAAAAAAAATTACAATTAAGAAAAATTTTTTCCCCGGTGGCCATTAAAACAGCGAAGTTATGGCGGTCTAGAATCACAAAAACTTCTTTTTTTTTTTCTTCCATATTCACTCCCTGTGGAGCATAGGGTCATTACTTTTGATTTCCACTCAAGTCGATCTTTCGTCTTCACCCTTGCTTCTCCCCATGTCATTCCCATTTCGGTGAGCTCTTTCATGATTGTTGATTGTAGCTCTTTTGTTCTTAATGCATTGACTTAATGGCTCTGAATTTGTTCTATTGTATAGTTCACCATTTGACAGTGTCTCAGGCCAGTGTATCTCCAGAATCCTTCGTAGGCTTCTCTTATCGGATTCACACATTCACACATTCACTTCCGTATATCAGTGTTGTTTTTACTACAGAATTGTACAGTTTGAGTTTTGTTTCCTTACTATAGCTGGTTGATTTCCATCCTGGTCCGAGTCTAGCAAAGGTAATCTTTGCTTTAGCAAGTCTTTTATTTATGTCTCTTTGTGCTCTCATTGCTGTACTTACATACATTGTTGCTGTCCATATCAATGGTGATCGGGGTGTCCAATTTAGTGTTTATGCACATTACTTTTGTTTTGTCCACATTTATTTCGAGTTCAGTTGATTTAGCTTTGTTCGCCAAATCTTGTGTTTTCATATGCACATGTTCTTCTGTACTAGATATTAACACCAGATCATCCGCAAAGTCTAAGTCTTCAAATTTTAAAAAATTGGTGTGTGACAACTAGTTAGCAAACCAAGACTAACAACGTTTCAATGGTATTCTTCCCAAAAAAACAAGAAGTTGATATAGAAACACTGTTTTTCAGAAAGCAAAGAAATTTTGAAATTAGTTTTGAAAAATTTCAGGAAGTAAAGGGAGGACTTATTGCCAGATTATTCAAAGAAACCAAGTGAAACAGACAACGATAATTTTTATCTTCTTAAAGTAATACTAGGCCCCTTGATTGTTAAGCTATTAAAAATAAAAATTAAATAAATTAATAAATTTTGAAAAAAAAATGATTTTTTATTAAATACTACGCTAGTTATATAAAAAAAGCTTCCCTGCATCAGAATATATTTAAACATTGAAAAATTTTCTACTTTATGCGAGATTAATTTTAAATTAACCTTCATTGCTTTATTAATTAAAGTTTTATTTTTGTTTATGAGTTGGTAAATATTTTATATTATTTTAAATTTAAAAAAATGGAAATTGAGGCTGATCCCTATAATTAACTTGTTCAGACGAATAACTTTTAACTGCACAAACCTAAAGTCAATATATCTCATTATAATTATCTAAATTCCAAAATCAATTTTAATTTTTTATAAAAAAATAAAATTAATAAAAAAAATTAAATATTAAATAAACATATATAAATGATAGCAGTTAAACCATATCATCGTAAAAATCAATTTAAAAAACAAAAATCTTGCCGAAAATATTTGAATAAAACTTACTCTATTGTTTCAGTTGATGAGCAATCGACAAAAGATTTAATTTTCAAGTCTTTACGTATATAGAGCTCGGTAGCATGCCTTAAATTTCCCAAGTACAATAAGCCAGGTATTATCTCACTAGGATAAGTCTTTAACTGGTCAAGCTCCTTTCAAATAAATTTTTTTTAAATAAAAGAGAAAAAATTTCTGCTTACTCTTGGCATATAAATAATTTGTTGAGTTCTAAGAAATGGATAGAGACGAGAAAATGTTTCATAGCCTCCTTTGAGTATTTTTACCGAATTTTTAGACCCACTTTCAAAAAGAAGCTTGGCGCATTTTCCAGCAGAGCCTTTTTCGTGCAAACTTAGTGTATTACTATCATAAACAACAATCGTATTTCTGCTTTCAAGTTCGGGCTCATACAAAAGTCGAAATTCTTTTGTACTAGGGTCCTGAAATTAAAAATTAAATTAAATTAAAAATAATAGTAAATAAAAAATAATTTCCAAGACTTTTTTCATATTCTTGGCGCAAATAATGTGTCCTTCATTATAGTCACTACGCTCTCTACAATCTAAGTTGAATTGGTTGTTGAATAGTTGAATAAAAAATTTTTGCATTAATTTTATTTAAATGTACCAATTAGATAAAGATAATTGGGATCACATAGTTGAGCAAATTCAATGCCTTCATTTAGTAGATTATACAATTCTTGGCATTCAATAAATTCAATGTTTGGCCCGAACATTGTTATATGGGAAATTTTTTTCTATACGCGTTTTGATTTAAATAAACATTTTTCGACAAAAAATTATTCTTTTCAAATACTAAGACGTTTCTATGACAATAAAATATGAGCAAAATAAATTTTTCTTTTCTTTTTTTTTTATTCAGTATTTTAAATTCATAAAAATTACTCTTTAAAAAACAGTCCAAGAAAGAGGCTCATTGTTTTGAAAATTAATCAAATTAAAATCTTCAGACTTCGAAATGATTAACAACTTTATGGATAATAAGAAAGAAATGATTGAATTTAAATATAAAATAGTAACAAAAAATTTTTGGAAAATAGTTTCATTTTTATTTTAAAAAAAATCATTTTTTGGGATATTTTGAAGGATATTTTGCTCAAAAAAGAAAAACTATTGTAACAAATCTTTCTCAATTCTTTCCATGATCGTGAGAAAAAATAATGAATAGCATACGGTTGAATAGTAACATGACCAGACTATAAATATATCATGTCAATTGTTTGTGAGTTACTAACGGGTGAGTCGATAAGTAAATGGACAAAAATTAAAAGTGAATAACTCAAAAATTAAAAATGATATAAGGTTTATTCTATTATACATGGTACTTCGAGCAATTCTTTGCTTTGTAAAGTGCGCGCCAAGGTCAGATTTTTTCATTTGTGAAATCATATTTTTGACTGCTTTTCGAAAATTCTCTCGTTCAGTCATAGAAAGTGGCATTTTAAAAAAAATTTTTTCCAATATTATAGCTAATGGTTAGTAGTTTAAATATATATGTTATCGGAAAATTGTAAAACACGAAAATCTATAGAATTACGCTTTTAAACGTAAATTTGTAAAAAATTATTACAAAATAAAAATCTCAAAATTTACTGATTTTTTATTTTTTCTCGTAAATTCCTAAAATTATTTCCGTAAATTACGAGAAAGTTTTAGTAAAATATTAAAGTTAAATTAAAATAAATAGTTTAAAATAATTAAGTTTTTATTTATTTTTGCATGTCGAATTTGAGCCATGACAACGAGAATTGCAAAGTAAATTTGATTTGCGACATGAGCATCGATTAGTTGAACACTGAGATGTACAATTACATTTTACCATTCCTTGGCCTCCTCCAATTGAGAGTTCATTTACTGCCGCTCTTATACCTTTAACTGATTTGCTTGTATTGATATTCAATGTTAAATTATATTCTTTTAACAAATCGAAGCAATTTCTAGCGAACATATCAGGAAAAACACCCGCTTCACAAGCTAACTCATACAACTGAAATCGAAAATCAATGTCAATGACTCGACATATGAGGTTTGGAGCTTCGGTAAGCCCTTTGTCAACATCGGGGATTGGCAAAAGCACATAGTCTCCAATATTGACTTCAGGTAAGTACTTCTTACTCCGAGTTCTCATTACCTCAGCTTGCTTTGCTCGATTCTCACGAACAGTTTCTCGGATTCCAAGCAAATTATTAGCAGCTCTGTCGATCTCGATGTCTGAATTACTATTACTGATTACCGTATTTATTTCAGTTAAATCATTTAAATTGTATTCAGTTGGATCAAAAATTCCGGTAACGTAAGTAAATTTACAAATTTACTAGTAAAATTGGAGAATTAATAATATTTTATATATTTTTACAATTTTACGCATGTACACGTAAATCTATAAATTAACGCAATCTCAAAATTTACTATTACATATATATATATTAGATCATCTGATCATTTTCCTAATCGGGAAAGTAAGCTTAAATTTTGTCTATTTACTTATGCCTCACCCGTTAAGTCATGAGCCTGACATTGTGCTTTTAAATGAAATTAAATTAAGCCAATCCCAAGCTAATGAGCTCTTAAATTTACCAGTTTATACAAGTTTTCATAAATGCAGGAATTCATATGGAGGTGGTATTGCAGTTTTAATTGAGAATAGGTTAGAATTTACTAAAATTTTTGATCTTGATCATTTTAATCTAGAAATAGTCTCAATAAAAATAGCGGTAAAAACCAATAGTTCCAACTTTAAAGATCTCTATATATTTAGTTATTATCAGCCTCTAAATCCTAAACTCCCTCTAAACCCTTTGGATTTTGACTATATTCAAAAAAACTTTGAAAACTTTATCTTAGCCGGAGATCTAAACTATAAGCTTTGTTCTCTTGGCTGTAATAATACAAACCAAAATGGAAAAATTTTGCAAAAAATTTTAATGAACTCTAGATTTCTTGTAGTACTGTAAATGACTGTACACCAACATATCGTTCTAATAGTCATGACTACACTTCTGTTCTTGACTATTTCATAATTTCTAGCAATCTTGGACCTTTCAATAACTTTTTTAATGTGCTAGATGATGCCATATCCAGCGATCATTTTCCAATTTATTTACTTCTTGATTTTTCTATTAGTATAATTGACCCATCTAATACAGTCAAATTCAATTATGAAAAGGGGATAATTTCTTTCTACAACTAATTTGTCTTTTTTTTTAACCAGAATTAATTTATGTTTACAATAAATATAAAAAAATATTTTTAATTACATAAGTTATCTAATTATTCAAAAAGTCTTTAAAAATTAAAAAAATAAATGTTCAACATTGAAAGTGATGAAGAATTAATCTCTGATAATGACGACGTGATTCCGCCTGGTATCTGTTCAAAACAAATAGCCTTTGAACTAGACCACGAGCTCGACTATGAGATAATAGAGTGAACAAACAAACTGCCAATGCTTTCGGAATAAATTTGATTTCCAACAATTTGTTTTGCTCAACAAGTGTATAAAACGAGTTAGATTAAACAAAACTGAATGGATATTAAGCACTTGTACATGTAAAAATTATATGAAATTCTACTTATGTAAACACATCATAGCTGTAGCAGTGAAGACAAAGTTAACCGAAATTGATTTTAGCTTCAGAAGACTAGTTATAACTATTACTTTATTAAATAAAATAAAGAATAAGAATTAATGATAAATAACAATAAAGTTGAGTTGCTTAAATATGGAATCGAGTACGTGACTAGATTTCCAAAAAGAATAAAGATGCAACAACAATTTGCCAAATAAGGTAAAATGAATTTTAATAAGTTATGGTAGATAAATTATTCAAAACATCAACTAATAATATGACAAATATAGGTTCTAAAAAGAAAAAAGGGAGAAAGGCTAAAGCAAAAGAATAGTTTGTAAAAAGTACAAATTAAATTGATAATTGACATTTTATTTATTCATATACTTATTGGTAAAGAAAATTAATTTTGTGAAATAAAATATTTTTTGTAAATAGTAGATAATTTTTGTAAAAAAGTGTAATTTTTGGGGAAAAAAAAATACTAAGCCTTATGAAAAAGCTGACTGGTTAAAATTTCAAAGTGAACTTGAAAAGTTTGAACTGAACACACTGACTTAAATAACCTAAATATTAACTTTAAAGAAAAAAAATTTAAAAAAGAATATTGAAACTAATTAGAAACTTAAACTTAATAATTTTAATAGTTTCATGGAAAAACTTAGACCATATCCTTGTTGTTCAAAACCGTTCAGGAAAAAAATAAACTGACTTGGAACAAATATTGTAAATTTACAGATACCCGATACTCTGCGTTACTAAAACTCTTGAATCTTTTATCCACGATAAAAAAATATTTAGAACAGTATCCAAATATGTGATCTTATTTTCCAGAAATAGAACTTGACGAACTAAAAAAAAACAATTTAAGATATAAAAAAAGACTCGTCAGCCAGTCCTGACAATATATATTGGAGGGGATAAGAGATTTTCTCAATAACAGGAAGTTTTTTGTAAAAGTGAATGACTATTTTTCAGTTCAGGGCGACATTCATTCAGGTGTACCTCAAGGAGCTGTAGTTAGTCCTCTAATTTTCACAATATTTATAAATGATATTCCGAAATTGAACCAAAAAAAATAATTGGTCATTTCTTCTATTTGCCTATAATCTTATTTCCTTTTTTTTATTTAAAAACTTATGAAAAGAAGTCTTTATATTTCTAGGCATAACTTTTGATAAAAACCTTTGCTTCAATTCGCATGTAGATTTTATTATATCAAGACCCATTGATCGTATTAACGTCCTAAAAATTCTGGCACAAAAGTCATGGAAACTTAGCTACAATACTTTGGCTAATATATATAAAACATTAATCGGGTCTATTATTGATTATAGTTTTTTCATTCCCATTCTAGTCTCAAAGACTAACCTCTCTAGGCTTCAAGTTCTCCAAAATATTTCAATTAAGTACAGTTATAATTTTCCTCAAGACACTTCAACGGATCTCCTGGTAAATTTCTTACATGACATTAAACTTGACTGCATTGAAGTTCGTCTAAATAGACTATTTTTAAAATATCTAAAAAATAGTGTTTTTTCCAAAAATCTAATAATTATTGAATAAATCAAAAACTACGCCAGTTTTTTTGTTGATAGTTCAAGACCCTGTAAGTAAGTATTAATTCAGTAAGTGGTTAAATGATAAGGGATTATCCCTGTATGATTCTTGATCTTTATCATCCACAAAAATTTTATGTCCACTTTAATCTTTTAAAAATTTTTTTTATTTTGTCTTTTGTAAAATGGCGGAGAGATTTTTATTACTCGGAGCCATTTCAAATTAAATAAGCAATTTTAAAAAAAATGAATCAAGAAATATTGAATATCCTACTCCATTGTTGTAATGTTTACATTAGTACCCTTGGGCCCGTCTATCCGATCTCCTCGTTAGACGTTTAGGAGAAGCTATCTATGCTCCATTCTAACTTAAACGCTCAGGGTTTAGTTAGTCAACTAATCCAGTGATATCGACAGAGATGTCGCTATATCACACATTGTGTAATTACTACTTTACTATTTCTTCTTTTTTCTCTGAGCCATCAGATAATTAAACACATTTTATTGTTTCCTATAACTCTCTTTATTATGAAATTAATTTTTATTTTAATCTGAGCATTAGCTCGGTACAGAAAAGAAATAAAAAAAAAAGAAATTTTCATAAAAATGTAATTGAAAACGTTAGCTTTAATACCATTATATATGGTGCGCGAGCATTAATTTAAAAGACTATACCGTTTTAAAAGAATCAAGAAAGCAATATCATGATAAATTAACCTAATACGAAATACAATTTTAATTTTTAATATCAACAAAAAATGAAAGTTTGTCAGTATATTTTTATCTAAAGTGATTTTTTTGATTTTTTTTTTCTTTTAAGTTTATGTTATTATTAAAATAAATTTTATTTTAAATTAAAATTAACCAAAAAATAGTTTAATAGACAAAATAATAACTAATATTCAATTTATTTTATTTTATTTACATTTAAATAAAAAAAGCGATTTTTTTTATTAGCATCGTTTTAAATCTCTGGTGCATGTGAAAAAATGACACTTGTCACTCATGCATTGAGAATCTTTTTTGCAAGAGCCTATACACTTTCTGTCAAAGCATTGTCTCAAATCTCTTCCTTTTATATCATCACAATACTGAGTGTCCAAACAGTCAGCCGATCTTTTGCATGGTCCGTCTTTTACCAAAATTTGTTTGTTGCATTTGAAAAAACTGCATTTTTTTGAAGCACAATATCGGTCCATGATGCATCGTTTTCCTTCTTCATCGCCTTGAATGCACTCACCAAGCGGATTCAAAAAGTTGTGACTGCAATATTCGGAACTTCTGCACTGCGAGTCAGTCAAGCATCTTTCGCCAATGAGGCCACGCTTCACAACCACTCCATTGCTTAAGCTTATTATAAATACTAAAACTAAAAGTGATTTTAAATTGGTCATTTTTCTACACTAGTCCAACACACTTCGACTTTTTATTAGCTTATGAGTTATGTGATGCGGAACGGATGATTTTATTTAGATAAAAGATCGAAAAATTCAGCATAATATGACAAGCTAAATATCTTAAATCTACACATTAGGCTAAATTTAACGAGATTTTATCTTGATTAATTTTGACCCAAAATATATGCCCTGACCATTTTTAAATTTGTAGAAGAATAGAATTAGCTAGCTTTGTTGCTGTTGTTGTTCGTGTTATTCTTGTAAAAAAAAAATGTAAAACGATTAATTTAAAGTTGATTAATTTATTTTAATCGAGCGAAAACTTGCATATGAAAATGCGTAAATTAAAAATATCTAATTAAAATCTAAATAGTTTTTAGGGGTTTTTAACTTGAAATTTATATAAAATTTTAGCTGATAAGACAAAAGCAATTTAAAATTAGCTTTACTATTTATTGCTATTTGCATAAATTTGTCATAAAAGTTTAGAACTATAAAATTTTCCAAAGAAATTTGCAAAGAAGAAGTTATAAATTGAGAGGAAAAAATTTGCTTTAAAATTTATTAATTCGAACTATCATAAACAATGAATTAGTTTAAGTTTAATTACAGTTTAATTTGAAAAAAAAACTAACAAAAAAAAAAACTTGGATTGCAGTGATCACACAAATAGGAGCCTTATCAGCGGTGTCAGTCTAGTTGGACCAAATCATAATAATTGCTTGTAATCTCTAAATAAATTTATTATTTCACCTTATCAACCATTTTTGATTTTATAGCTCTAATCGATTATCAGATTAGAAGTAATCAGACAATTGCTAAAAAAAAAAAAAAACTATTTAGTTTCTAATTACTTAAATTGATCAATTTTTTGCATTGATGTTTTAAACCAAGAATAAAAAAATTTTAGTTGAATAATCGTCTAAATAAAAATGATCATTTTTATATCTAATCTAATTTTCTTCTTGTTTTTTTTTTTTTGTTATTCACAACTTTTATTTTAATACTAATACATAATATTTGATTTTTTGGCTAAATAAAAATTCAAATTTTTAAATAAAAGCGAACTTATTTTCTGAAATTAAATTTTAATACTAATAATACTGTTTTAATTTAGAAGTTAAAGCGATCTTATCGATTTATTCAAGCAGCAATTTTATGTTAAATAATTAATGCACTTAGTAACACTTATAAAAAATTCAAAATAAACGTTCAATAAAAATTACCAATTTGGCTAAATTTTAATTTAAAATTAAAGCTTGAAAAAATTCAAATCTGAAAAATTTAATTCTGTAAATAGAAGGAAAATATTAAAGTTTTTTTTCAAATTAAAAATGATTCTGAAAATGACTATAAATCTAAACCAATTATGAAAAAAAATAAATTTTTTTTTTCTAAATTTTGCAGCACTCATATTTAAGTTAATGGTTAAAATTAATTTTCAATTTTTTTAAACTAATTCTAAGTACAGCATCAAATGAATATAACCAGAAGAAAAGCATTGATTTTAAACCATGTACAATGGTGATTCATGAATGTACAGTCATAATGTACAGTGGTTAACCATAATGTACGTAAATTTACCAAAAATACGTAAATTTACGTAAATTGACTTATGTAAAAAATAGTTACTTTACGCAAATTTACATAAATTTACGTAAAATTACGTTAAATATTGTAAATATTTGTAAAACCAAAAAAGGCCAATAAAATCTGAATAAATTCAATTTTTTAATAAAATTTTCAATTTTTTTCATTTTTTCTTTTTGAATAGATTATATTTTAAAATTCTATTTTTTTACGTTAATTTACAAAAAATTCAATTTTAATATACGTAAAATTGGTAAAAAATGGTAAAATTTGAGAAAAAATAGTAAAAAAAAGTAAAAATTACTAAATTTATGGAAAATTTATTAAATTTAATTTATCATTTACCGAAATTTACGTAATTTTACGTATAATTTGGTAAAATCCATGTAGCGAATCAAAAAAATTGCGCTTTTTAAAAGGTTGAATTTCAGCATCTTTGTAATTCTGGAACTTAAAGTCTTCTGATATGTAAAAATAAACAGAACTGAATTATCTTCAAAAAGATATATCTAACTTTTTGTTTTTTTTTTAATTCTAAAAAATTTTATAAATAGAAAAATTTAAATAAATATTTTGAAATTTGGTATTGTTACGTCTAGGCCTGATAGACCGATTTGTATTTTAGAGCCGACTCGAAAAACCGATTTTGAATTAGGAACCGTTTTAGAGCCGGATTGATACTGGTAAATTAAATATTAAAAAGCGTGATTTTTAATATAATACATCTTAAAAGCTTTACTATTTAACTATATAAATTTGTAATTAACTTTTTTATTTTAAAACTTAAAAAATTTATAACTATTTAAAAAGAAGAAAAATAAATTGATTTTTTTATAAAAACTTAATTTAATTTGAACTTTTTAAATCAAAAATATATTTATAAATTTGAAAAATTTTATTTTTATTTTTAAAAAAATTTGCCAAACGATGCTTTTAGTGTTAAATTTAATAAATGTGCGTAGCAAGATATTCGTTGCTTTCTAAAAATGAAGCATTTTTATTCTTATCATATTATCTGTTACGACATGGTTAATTTTTCAAAAATATTATATTCTAATATAGTTCATTTAGAAAGAAAAAAGAGCTAAATTTTTTTGCTTTTTTTCCAAGTTGAATGTGTGATTCATTTTTTTCGAATTTTGACAGTGAGCAGTTTCATCAATATAATCGAAATTTTGAAATTAATACCAACAGTCGGTAGTTAAATCAATGCTTGAGACTTATCAAAGTGCCTTTTCCAGTTTCCCTTTTTCACTTTGGTGACAGATTCTTATTCAAAATTGCGAGTGGATTAAAAGTAGGTCTTCAAAAAAGATGTTCGATTTGTTCTAAAACAAAGAACACTAAACACATATTTGTTTCTCAAAAATGAATCACAGTTTGTCCCAGTCACAGAGAAAGAGTGAAAAAAATTAAAAATAATTGCAGATATAACAAGTTGCTTTACTATCTAATTTATTCACCATTTTGCTAACAAAATCTATTTCAAATGATTCAATTTTTTTTAGTTAACTACAAATAAAATTAGAAGCACCAAACGAGTTAAAATGACTCGTTTGGAAAATTTTTAAATCCTCGTATCTTTTGAATGGATTTTTCAAATAAATCTATCTTTTTTGAATTATGTAGATTTTAAAATTTTCTTTAAAAAATGAAATTACTTTATAAAATTATTTTAGTTTTTTTTGTAAAATATTTATGAATTAAAAAAACCTGAAAAATGCTTGGTGCTTCGAGTGTTAAAAAGTTAAAAAAACGCAAAATTTTTTGACCTAGCCTTTTTGTAAAGTTTTAAAATTTAGAAATTTGATCACAAATTTTAGATAGTTGATTTTTGAAACTTTTTGTTCAAGAATAAAAATGAAATAAATTTTAAAATTAATCAAAAAAAATTCCATTTAAATAAATTTTATTTTCTAAAAATATAAAAAAAAAATAAAATAAATAAAAATAAATATAACAATGTTTATATGGAGCTTTTCGATATGCTTTTTTAATTTTTAAATAACGTTTTATTTTCAAATAAGTTTGAGCTTGTTATTTTTTTTGTTATAAATAAATATAAAATAGTGTACCTAGAAATAAAAAAAAAATTTAGCTAATAACAAAATAACAGATTTAAATTTATGGAAAATGACCGGACATAAGTTCGATTTCGGATAGAGTTTTAACCGAAAAGTTTGGCTTGGACAAATTTTGTGAGCTATTCAAACCATTAAACCATTTAAGAATACACTCGGACTCTTTTGTTTGTTTGACAGGCTGTGAATGACTGGTTATTTTATTCAACAATGAATTAAAGTGGTCTTTTTCAGTTTTAACTTGCTGTTTAGTGTCCGCTTGAGCAGGTTGCTTGAAAGGTTGCTTCATTTTATTTAGCAAACTTTCAAGCTGATTTGGATTTGATGTCAAATTTTGAAACGGTTTCTCGTGAGGATTGACGGTTGGAAATTGTGTTTGCGTAATGGTTGTAGTGGTCGTAGTGGTAACAGTTGACTCCACCGATGTGATCAACTCTTGCTTGTTTGACTTGGATTGCTTTGCATGCTGACCTTTTTTTTGTCTTTGCTTTTTTTCATCACTATTCTCGGTGTTCATGTGCAACAATTGTTTGAGCAAATTAGTGCCGTCTTTGGCCAAATTTTGAGCACTGCTTACAGCGTTCTCAACGTTGTTTTCGTGCTTTTTCTGCTGCAGCTTCATCAAAACGTTTTCAAAGCTGCGCGAAGGCACCGCAGAGGGCGTGCACAGTGGATGATTATTCAAATTTTTAATTAACTGTTTATAGGCCTGGCTGTTATTGGCTGCATTATCACTGCCGGTACTAGAGCACTCACTGGCACAGCTATTGCTGCCACAGCTGTTCGGACTCTTTAGTTTGGTGGCCAAATCGGGCGTCTGGTTCAAACTAGTGAAAAGTTTGTTAACCGGACGGTTTATTTGGCTAAGTTCGAGCTCCTGTGCAGTCAATATGACCGGATGGTGTTTAGATTGAGCGTTTTGCGCAAACAGCTCGCCCAAAATGTTGCCATTTTTCGGCTTCTTTTGGCCCAACATGTCCATTAAATTGGCTTGTCTGGCTGGGTCACTTGGTTTCACTTCTTGATTATTTTTCAACATGTCCATGATGACTTTGTCGGCCTGTTTTCCATCATTTGCTTTACTGTTCAAACCAAGCCTTTGCATTATATTTTCCTTGGCATTTTTGCTCGAATCTGCCGTCTTTGCATTCCTGGCCGCTTTTGATTTTTTTTCCTTGGCATTTTTTTTTTGCTTGGCAGCTTGACTTTGATGCACAGCTCTTTCATAGTCGCCCGAAAATTGAACAATGTCAAAGTATTTTTCCGGATCCCAGTACTTTCCACTCATGCAGTAACAATAAGCCTTGAATATCTCAGGATTAATATTATCGATGAATGCAGCTCTTTCGCTTTTTATTTGCTGCAAAAACTCCTTGGTGTATCTGTACTTGCCTGATTCGTCGCCAAGCACTATTTGGCCCGGTTTGCCTTTGCTTTCAGCCATTTGTTTCATCATGCTGACCAATTTCATCACATTGTCCGCACTGTCTGTTTGTTCGCTCTTGCTCGCTTTAGACCGATTGGACTTTTCTCTTTGGGGCTTGGGCGCTTCTTTGTTTCGCGTCTCCTCTTTAACTTCTTGCTTATTGTTCTCTAGTATCATCTTTAAATCATTGTGAATTGAACTAGTTGATGCATTGGATGTAAATTGTTGATTTTCCGATGTTTTTTGGCTACTTTGAACCACAACTGGAACAGATGACGTGTTTGCGGCAGCTGCAGCCAAATTTAAATTCAAATTTCTGCAAAACTCCTGAGACGACTCGGGAACTGTCATGCTTTGAGGAGCGCATGTCGCCAATTTGACTTGTTCTTTAGCTTTCTCCGAACTATTCTTGCAAGTTGTTAGTACAGGATCTTCTTTTTCGTGTTCTTTATGGTTCAAATGGGCCAGTTTGTCAATTACACACGAGCTGTGCTTCAATTGTTCGGCGTTGAATACGGACACAGCGTCCTGAATAGTCGACCCATTAGGCGATAGAGTAGACACCACTTTTGTCTGTTGGTTTGGAGACTTGGGCGCGTTTGGCTCTTGCTTGGAGCCGTCGACCAGAAATTTGAATGGACTGCAGGCCGGATTGGGACTGCTCGATGAGACTGTGTTCGCCGGGAACAGACTTGGCATCAATTTGGCAGCCATGTTTTTTTCCTTTTCTTCTCTGACTTCTTTGGTCATTTCTTCAATTGAAGTTTTGACTGTGTTCTCAATCAGGCTGGTCACTGTATTTTTGACAAAGTCGTGTAAAGTTTGACCCTGTGTTTTTTGTCCAAAAGAGTCGTTGAGCAAGTTTTTTTCTATTTCGTTGGCTTGTTTTGCATTGCCGGGTATCAGAGTGTGTGGCAGACTTTGAAACTCAGAGCCAAGCTCGGCCTGCTTGAAAAGCTTGTCCAGAGCGTTAGTGGAAGTAGAGCTAGCCACACTTTTGCCATGGTCGGCTAGCTTTTTTGGACTGGTTGTCGAGACCACCACACACGGGTCGTCCAAGCTGACCGTATGCAGGTTTTTGTTGCCAAGCAGCGATGATATCGATATCGAGTGTCCCAGTTTGTTTTTCATGGTCTCGTCCGGATTTATGGACAAGTTAGAGCGGAGCGACTGCGACGACGAAGACTGTGTGAGACTTGGCGACGACTCGGCCGACGCATAGGTCGAAGTCTCTGTTTGATTTATATTGCTTCCCTCGGAGCTTGATTCTATCATTATTTTCTTTATTTTTTCTAAATGTATTTAAATGTATTTGGTTATCAAGTTTTTGATTGTTAAGATTAGGCCAATGAAACTCAAAATGTTTTATAACTTTTAATGTTAAATGCTTAGCTTACACCTCTAAGCACATTTTGCTTAATTTTTTTTTTTTTGTTAAGGATTGAAATAGAAAACGATACAGAAAAAGTTTCAGTTAAATCGCTGTTTTTTTTTATTTAAAAAAAGAGAAATTTGAATAAAGTAAATGGAGAATTTAAATGAAACCCATCGTATTCTCTAAATGCTTTTAGCTTTGCTTCTTTTTTTTTTTTGTTTTTTTCATTTCTATGAATTTAAAATTTATCTCGAAGTAAAATTTTTTTTGACTACAATTTGCATGTTTGTATACAATAGAGAAAGAAGTTTTTTTCTTTTTTTAAATTAAGTTTTTATGTGAGATTTTAGTTGCATTTATAAAGTTATAATTGTGGCATATATTTTCAAAAAAAAAAAAATAGAAAAAAAAAAAAGACATGTATTTTTCGAGATAATAATTAAAAAATGATATTAAATTAATTTTAATTTTTGGTTTTTTTGGCTATCAAAAATATTTTATTAGAAAATAAATTCACATTTATGATAAGAAATTTTATTTTTTCAATAAAAAAAAAATAATATACAAATATGCATATATTTTTATGGACATTTTTATTTTTTTCATAAAGTAAAGCAGCAATAAAACCTGATTGAAGTTAGCCTTACATCACTTATGATCGCAAAAAAAGCTTTTTCAAGACTCTACGTAATTCAAAGTTTTTAAAACTGCCAAAAAACAAGATCAACCTTATTTTTTTCTCCAATTTTTCTCCAGCATCATACATCGTTTCTTGTATTTAGAATTATTTTTTGTCATTAGATTCTACAAAGGTAAAAGAGGAAGCAATTTGTACTTTTTTTTTATCTATGACATCAATTAATTGTAATTAATCATAAAATGGCTAATTAAGTATTTTATCAAAGAGTTTTTAAACATTTTTGAGAATTTTAACCATAAAATAATTGTTAATAGAAATTTTTTTTTTAATATTTCAATAATTAATTTTATTATCAATATGATTTTTTTTAATATCAAAAGTCTGAAAATTTATATCAATTTTATTTTTTTAGTAGCAGAAAAAATAATTTTAATATTACGAAAAAATATATGCAATTTTGTGAAATTTGATTCCAAAAGCAAACGTTTTTATTTAAATTCATTAAAAAAACTATTTTAAAGAATATTTTTATGATAGAAGATTCATATTTTTTGCTTAAGTCTATCAAGCTAGTGCTCCTTCAGAATAAAATAAAGTTAAGTTGCATTAATAAAGTCATTCTTAGTAAATAGAAAGCAAAGAATTTTATTTAAAACTATGTTTCAGATTGGGCTGATGCTAATAGTCGTGTACCAAAAGGTTTGGCTTTAGGACCAACTTTATTTAATACATTTATCAATGATTTAAGTAAAGACTTGTTAAGCGAATGTGAAAAATATACAGATGATACCAAAATATTTGATGTAGTAACAACAAATTACAAGCAAAATGTTTATTAAATGATAGTGATAAAAAAATCGAATTGACTGAAACAATCTTTATTAGGAATAACCTGAAATTTGAAGATCAATGTATAGCAGCTGCTAATAAAGGTAATAGAATTCTTGGTATATTAAAGAAAACATTTAAAACTCGTGAAACTGACATATGGAAAAAACTTTATACTTGTTATATTAGACCAAACCTTGAATATGCTATACCTGGATGGTCAAGATATAAAAATATTAGAAGATATTCAACATAGATTAGCCATAATACCTAAATTAACTATTAATTTAAATTATGAAGAAAAGTGCATGAATATGGGTCTAACTAGACTAACGGGTGATGCATAAGTAAATGGACAAAAATTAAAAACGAATATCTCAAAAAATAAAAATTATATTAAGTTCTGGTTTTTTTTCTGATGTAAAGAATTTATTTTTCAATAGAATTATGATTTTTGAATAATGAAAAAACTCCATCGTGACCGATTTTTCTGAGCTTTGCTTTCATCCATGTAGGGCTTACCATAGAATAGTGAGCAGACACTAAGTCAGGCCAAAAAACGTAGTCAAGGTCTTCATGATACTCATGTATAAATGGGAGCAGTCGTTTATTCAAGCATTCGTCGATATAGATATCGGAATTGATGGCAACCGACTTTGATAATCGAAAAAGAGGCTTAGACTTACCTCGATCAGATATGGCTATCCAAACAAGCACCTTCTTTGGAAACTTCTCTTTTCCAGCAAACCGAACACTGTCCGGACTAGTAGA
>PJRA01000353.1:585487-613349 GCA_016987375.1 Brachionus koreanus | reverse complement strand
GCTAATTTTTAGTAGTTTATAAATAAATATATATATATGATCCCCTGATCATTTGCATGATCGGGCAAGTTAACTTCACCTTTGTCCATTTACTTGTGCATCACCCGTTAGTTTGTCAAAATGATGCGTAAATTAAAAAATAATTGATAAATTTCGGTTTAACTTTAAAAAAACTAAAAATATGGAGTGAAAAAAAATCCAAAAAAAAATAGCCATTACATGTCCATTGATTTAATCCAGAAATAAAAAGAACGAGATAAAATAGATGGTATAAACTAGTATAGTTAGGCTATTGCATCTAATAGAAATGAAAAACAATATAATTTTATTAAAGAATTACTAAAATCAAATCAACAACGATCAAACTTTTTCAATAACAGAATAGTCAATGTCTGGAACAAATTACTATGTGAATTAAAAAACGGAAACTCACTTAATTCATTCAAAAATGCTATTAATATAAGGTTATACATGTTTAAATATTTGAAAGTTCAAGATCCTATAAGATGACTAATCTTCGAAAAAAATACAAACTTTTGATTGAACTGTTTAGCTCCGTTTATCATCAGAGAACTCCAAGGTTTTTTTTTGAAAGGCTAAAAAATTTTTTGATAGAAATAGAATTTTATAAAATATTCTTTAAAAACTAAGCATGTTGATTTTAATTCTATAAAAAATAGAATTGATTTTCAGAAAAAATATATAATTTTTCTGAATAACTAAATTTGAATTTTTTAATAATAATAATCAGTCGGGCTTTCTAGGGTTAACCATGAGCAAATTTTTGTAAATTTCCACACGATTTTTTATTTGCACCAAGTACAAAATAATGCAAAGAGTTTTAATTTTAAGATTTTTAGATGAATAAACTGATCAAAAGAAAATTAAACAAGGATTAAAATTATATAGATATTTTGACAGCTCAAAAGTTTAGAATTTAAATTTTTTTATAAAATTTTAAAAGAGTCGATAAATTTTATTTTTTGTGGGGTTTTATTAATTAAGTCTAATCTTTTTTATTTGAAAATATTTGCTTATTTAGGACTTTAAAGACAATAATCTCTTTGATCGATGAATTGAGTGTAGTATTTTCTTCTTTATTCATTCTGATATTATTAAAAAATGTATGCCTCAAAAATAGACCAAACTTTAAAGAACCAAAGATAACACTCTTTAAAAAAGCTTACAAGTAACAAAAAGAAAAAAAATGAAAAACCAAATTTTATGTAAATGAATCGATCAAAACAAAAGTGATGAGACAAAAAAAGCAATTGAAAAACCAAAAAAATTGATAAATGATGTGTATGGCAGATAAAAGTAAGATTGGGACTGCTGAAAAAAATGCTGGCAAACTTTTCCTTAAAATCATGAAATTTTTTATTTTTTAAAAGGTTGGATAATTTTTATTTTAGCATCTTCGTAATTCTAAAACTTTAAGTCAAATTATATGTTAAAATAAACAGAGTTGAATGCTTGAATGCACTTCAAAATGATATGTCTAATTCTTTGTTTATTTAAATCTAAAAAAATTTATAAAATGAAAATTTTGAAATTTTAGTACGGTTACGTCATTATTGGAAAAAAGGCCTATCAGCAACAGTAGTAAATCATAAAGTATGTTTAATGAAAGGTGAAAATGTGCTTTAAGTAACAAGGGTAAAAAATTGGTATTAAAAATTTAATTGTGGTCAAAACGAGCTTTCAGATGAAGAAAGAGTTAGATAAACCAGACGCTCTTGACTGTAGACGAATGTTGAGACTGTTGAGAAAAGCTTAGTACTAGCCAATTATCAAATAACCTTTACACATCACAATAATTTGATTAATTTGATTAGCAAAGCTAATAAAAGTTGTTCCTAATGATTTGAAAGATTTCGATATTCAATGATGCAGTGGAATATCTAGGAAAATACTTTTAAAAAAATCCTCTATATAAACAGTTTTTCAGATAAATTATTATTGCTGAAAGAGATCAAACTTTCTCCCTTCTGATTATTATCTTTTACACTCAATGACTTATTTTCTTAGAGGACGACATTTTACAAACCAAGACTAAGTTGAAGAAGAGTGTTTTTTTGGCTCCAAAAGCCGTGAACGGTTGTTCAAAAAATAATGTTCAAAAGTTTAAGAAGTAAAAAAATGCTTTGCAAGTGATTAAATTTTCTCAAATTTTGTATATATACTAAAAAGACTCTAATAATTGAAAAACTAATATAATCTAGATGTTTTTATTAACAAAAATTAGCATACAAATGACACGTGTTCTTTAGCGTTTAAACTCTAAATATACATATTTTTAAAATTTCATTTAAAAGATCAATAAAACTGATTTAACTGAAGTTTAAATTATTTTCAAAAAAGACTACAATTTGACTTTTTGAATTTTTTTAAAAAATATAACAAACTTGATGTCATATTTTGGAAAAGAAAAATAGAATAAGCATGTTTTCAGTACATTCTTTGATCATCATAATTTCAGCATCCTTTGATGTCATGATTTACTAGAATTTTTTTTTAAATGCAGAAAATCTTAAAGCTTTGTTTATTCAAAATATTTTCTATTTTATTTTTAAATTAAATATTCAATCTAATTTTTGGTAAGAAAGAATTTGGAAAAAGAAAATTACTTAATTAAATTTATGAACTACATCCTCAATATGATTGTCAACTCCACTTAATGGTCTATGGTTTCACTGTGCAATGCTATGATTTTATGTCTCTAACAATTCTCAACCTCTGCCTCAAACTGGATTTGTAATACTAAGCATAGAAGATCGATTGAATGACCATTAGTTTTGTTTTTTAATGACACACACAAGCATCCACCAAGAACTAAAGATTAAAGATGAATCAAATCGTTCAAATATGTTCAGATTACAAACTAGATTAGACTATTCAAGGTTAAAATAATAAAATTTAACTTTTTTTTAAAAAACTAATTTAACTCTGAAAATTAATAATTAAATCAAATCAATCAATTAATTTAGTTAATTAATAGTAACTGATTGATTATTTAAAAGAAAAATCATCAAATTTATCTCATCAAATTAAGAAAACTATCCGAGAAATTAAAAAAAAATGAAGAACTTTTCGAAAACTAAATTATCTTTAATTTAAAAAAAAATTTAATAATTTATTTCTGTTTAACAGAAATTAAGATTGGGGAATTTTAGTTGTTTTATTTTTAAAGTATCTTAATGAAATTAGAATGAAAAAAATTTTGTCTGATTTCCGGGGGTTGCTCAATTTACCTTTAGTCAGCTAGAAAAAAGAAACTATTATAGGAATATAAATGATAAATGTTTTAAAAATTAAGAATTCATTTTAAAACAAGACTATACATGCAAGAATATTTATGCATTTAGGTAATTTCGCAATTTGTCTCTATATAAACTTGAGCAAATATGAAAATTTCAACACAAAATGTTCAATAACTCAAGCACAGTCTCTCATTCGGGCTCAGAAAGTTTGAACAATGCAGACAACAATTATGATTTTTACACCAATAATGCGTCCGCTGTTTCAATTTACACCGATTTGAATAGTATTCTTAATTCAAATCGAAGCCCGGATGAGAATTTGTGCGAGTTATCACAGCCCAAGAAACATTCTTACAGCAAGAATGACTTATTCAAGATTCGAAACGAAAGATCCGATCTTATCAAAAAACAAGTGCCTGCATTAATTTCTCAAAGCTTGGCATATAAATTGGGCCAACCATTCGATATTAGCGATCAATTTGCACAGACTAATTCGTTCTTGAGTCTCAAAGAATCGACCATTGGTCCAGTTCAAACATCGGACAAAATAAGCCATCCAAAACCAGGGCAAATGTTGCTTAGTCTGATTAAAAACACCAAGTCAAGTAAAGAAGCCAGTGACTTTGTTCCGAACAAAAAAAAATCAGATCCTTTGCAGCAATTTGCCCTCGAACATCCTGACTTGCTAAATGAATACTCTACGAAGAGAAAAATTCCATCAGCTCTAACTGTACAACAAGTTGAATCAAATTTAATATGCCAAGTAAGATCTCCAATTACGGTTCATGAGCTGGAATCAATGCAACTTGGAACTAATCAGACTATTTACGAAGACTCGGTGTTTATTGCAAAGCATTTTGATGAAATGGAAGTAGAAGATCAGTCAAATGAGTTAAATGAGCAAGATGAAATAAACATTGACTTGTCAAGCAAAAATCGACAAGATGAAAAACAACATTTCAAATTTTTGATCGAAAAGTTAAACATGCAAAATTAGAGAAGATTGTCTAAAATGCATGCTTTGTCCGAAAAAAAAAGTGATAAAAAAAATTTAAAAATTTTAAAGCAAAAAAAAATTTTTTGTTTCATCATTATTTCAAGTGATTTGGTATAATCCACCATCAAAAATTAAAATATGAAAGAAAAATTTAAAAATTCAAAATTCAATTGAAAAAAAAAATTTAAATTGAGTATTTTTATTTAACTTTAACAAAATAATAAAAAAAATTAAACTCTTTTTTATTTTATTTTATAAAATTTTGTTTTTTTATTTGCTTAATTATTATATATTCATTCGATTTTGAATTTTTTCTTTATTTTAGGATTCCACTGTAATCCTCAATTCTGAGTTTATTTGTCGTTTTAGCATTACTCACTTTGTTCTTAAATAATTTTTTTTTTAAATGTCAAGTTATTTACAAAAATTATTTATATCTAAAAATTAGATTTATTCTGATTTTTGAGTCAATTCTAAAAATAAAAAATTTCAACTGCCCTACTAAAAGTTTATTACAAAAAAATAAAAAATTTAAAATTACATATTTTTTAATTGTGAAAAAAATTTGCTCAGTTACTATAATCGTTTATTATCAAATTATATCTTATCCAATGGTCTAGAAATTGTAATGCAAATAAATATTAATAAAAATAAATATTTATTTTTTTTTTAAAGCTCATAGCTGTAAATCTAAAATAACTTTCAATAAATCAAATTTTGTTTTATGATGCAATCATATAAGTTAGTTAGTTACTAGTTTTTGCTGTGACATTCTAACAAGAATATCTGAGCCCATTACTGCTTGGAAATATGGGGCCGAAGCAGACGTATCCACTGAAATTGTCCAACGCAACTTTGAAAGCTTTCGTGGATTTTGATAACACTATCAGGCAATATATTTCATTGTGGGGCCAATCTATTTAAGAAAAAAAAAATAAATGTAAAGATAAAGGTACAGATAAAGGAACTTTAGTTAGCTTAGCATTTTCCAATTCACTTACTAGTTTATACATTTCAATCAAATCTCCTCTCAATCGCTTTTCACAAGGTTTTGTTAGCCTCATCTTTTACAATCTCATTTAATAGTCCATAACTTTCAAAGTCAACCTTAAATTTGTGACACATTCCTGGACTTTTTCTGATGCATTCACATCCATCTTTTTACTTGGATTCCACATTTGCACTGCAAACTCTAAATGAGGTCTTACCATAGATGTATATAATTTTGCCCACAAGTTCTTATATCTACTATTAAAAGTTCGCTTAAGCATTCCTAGGATCTTATTAGCTACAGTCCACTTTAAATCAGAAGATACCATCACTCCTAAATCTATCAAGCAGTAAGTAACCTTTAATAATACATCCTCACATCTTAAAAGAAAAATGTTCAACGTTTATTGAAGAGTCATGAAATGAACGAAATAGATGAAATAAAAACTTTGTATTTACAATTCAGATCTGACAGAAAAAGAGATTTAATTTTGATTCAATTAAACATAAATCCAATGCCAGTAGCTTTACTGATTGGTTTTTAGAATTTGAAACGAAGAAAATTTATATATTTTTTGTTGAGTCAAACCATAAATTCACAGACAGCTTATATAATTATAATATGAACAACCATGTTGAAAGTTTAACAAATCAATCAAGGCATAAATAGTTATATAAAAACAATTCAACTGAATTTTACAATCTTTTTGAAGAACTGTCAAATGGTCAAATAAATAAGAGTAAATCTTTTAATAAAATTTAAATTGTGCAATTTTTTTTTTTAAATAATTAAATAAAAATTACCTAATTTTAAAGCCAACAAAAAAAATAAGTTAAAAATAAATTAAGAGAAATTTTGAAAAATATATATCTATTTTAGAAGAATAAAGAGGTTTTAATTATCTAAAAAAACGGTATGCAATATAGGTTTCAATTGTTTAAAATTGAAGAACTTTACCAAAAAAAATAGATATTTAGTTTTTTTTATTTTTAGATTTTCAGCTATGAGCTTTAAAAAAATAAGAGCTTTTTATTTTTCTGCAATAAATCAAGACAATTCTTTTTCATACAATTAATTAGTGGTCGAAAAGTCAATGTCTTATCATTGTCCTTCAAACATGTGGATGATTAATCTAAAGGAGCATTAGCTCGGTACTGAAGAACAAATAAATAAATAATTTCACTTTAAGTATCAAAGTTTTATCCTAAAAATAAAATAGCAAGATGTTGAGGCCAACACAGAAGTGCTGGACCGACATGGAGTTCATGATATCGAGTGTCTTCTGTTACAGCGTCGTCTCAGCTGGGCAGACCATGTAATGCGAATGGACCATAATTGTTTATCAAAGAAGATCTTTCTCACGGAGTAATAAAGAAATGGACAGTATTGAAACTCTTGGCGGGTCACTTTTTATAATGATGCTGAGCTGTTTGAAATAAACCGCATCAAAAAAGACAAGGTCAAGTGCGAAGGTTGAATCCATCAATCGGACTCAGAATCAAAAAACGAAAAGAATCCATGCATCCAAATCATCCATTGAGGAATAAAAACTAGATCGACAGCTACATCATACAACCTCTCAATTAACATCAGCTGCTTTTGCATCCAAACCATTCAAATGTGAAAGTTGTAGAGCTCAGACTCTGATTCAGTCTGAGTGAAGTTGCAATTGTGATGTTATACCACATTTAGCAAAGAGTGGCTTTATTGACATAAAAATAATATTTAGTTCTAAAATCTGAACATGTGACTCTTTTGTTTCAGTCATCACAATAACTGGAGAAAGGATATGTTCTGAAATATGATCAAAAGTCATTTTATCAACCAAAAAACTTAAGTCTTCATTAAAAGGTGATTGTTGTACTAATTAATGATTTAGACTAACAGTTGTTTCATTATTGGTTTTAAAAATTCGAGTCAACATTCGATTAAGATTTTAAAGATGATGATGGTTTTAAAAATCTTGAATGAAACCATGGTTGTATTAAGAAGTTCACTTCGGCTCTATGAAGAGTGTGACAACATGGTAACAAATATGAAATTGTGAAATTAAATTCACATTTGGCTAAATAATAGCTGAATAAGCATTTATTTTATCATTAAGCATGCTTTGCCACGGAAATGAACATTGAAATCAATTTACATCAAAGATGGCATTAGTTCACCGACATTCAACAGCAGTAAATCTAGCACTAAAAAACAAAAGCAAAGATGATCGTAATGAAAACGAACAATATGATGAATTTCAAGCTCTAGAGCCCACAACATATATATTTAGAAGATTTGAGCCTAATAGCAATAATAATTAGTGATGGGAGTTTTTTCTTTAGCTAAGTTAACTAAAAAAATAAAAATTAGTTATAAAAATATGTTTTTCTTTAATAAATATCAAATAAATTACAAAGTTTTAATTAATTTGCTTTGTTATTCATAAGTTTTTAGAAATTAATTTATTCTCGAATATAATATAATTTTTGATTTAATAAAGCTCTCTCATTGTCGCTTAAAATTATTAATCCAAAAAAAAAAAGAAATAATATTTTATAATTTTGTCAATAGAATAAAAAATCAATAAAATGCATCTGGTTTTGTAACTAATGCTTATTTAGAAAGGTACAATAAATGATATATCTGTCTAAATAAAAGAATGTTTAATTTAATTAATAATAATAATAAGCTACACCAGACTAACTGCGGAGCAATGCGATAAGTGTCTTGCTATGGTAGCTGTCTGATTTAACATAAACCTTAATAAATGATAAAATATGTTAATGGTAAAAATTAATTATTTTAGTTTCAAATATATATCCAGTTTGTTTTTAAATTCATTCTTGGATTTTGCGTTAGCAACTTCAAATGGTAATATGTTCCACTCGTTTACCACTCGATTTGTCAAGAAGCTATTTCTGTTTTTATTTCTTGTCAGTTGTTTGGTCAATCTTCTTGGATGTCCTCGGATTCCTCCAGCTGGACCATTGGATGAGAGTGCGTGACTTTCAATGTACGGGTTCTGTAGATGAATTTTTCTTAGACCGTTCATTATCTTAAAGGTCTCTATTAAGTTCACGTTTTGTGTTTAGTGTCGTTAGTCCCAATCTTGTAAGTCTTTCTTCATATTTTAAATTTTTTAAGCTAAATACTAATTTTGTAGCTCAATCTCATTTTGTATTAATTAAAAATAAGAAAATATAATATCTATTAAATATAAGTTAAATTATAAATTTTAAAATAAAAAAATGCCAACATCAAAAAGAAGAATCTAAAAGATCAAAAAATACATCAATATCAGAAAATAGCTCGAAATTGAATTTTTCACAAGACAATTGTGATTTGAATTTCCAATCACAATTATCTGATGTTCAATTGACTGAATCGAATCCCGTTTCAAACGAAAGTTTTTACGATGAGCAAACATCTTCCATAGAAAGAAATATTCCCGAAAATAAAATGATTTATTTCGAAGAAGTGAGTATAACGAGAGAAAATATTAGTGATGAGACTTTTTTCTTTAGCTTAGTAGGCTAAAATGTTAGTCTACTAAACTAAATTAGTTAAGTTTGGACCCATTGCTAATAATAATTCAATATTGGTTTAACTGATTTCATCAATTTTAATCACAAACATAAATTAATTATATTTGCTTTTTTTTTTTTTTTTATATTTTTTTGTCTAATGAAAAAAATGAAATTAGCTACAAAAATAATCATTAACCTTTATTTAAATTATTTAAGTAAAATTTGGGAAAAATTTATAATTTTTTTGAAATAATATTAATCAAGTATAGCTTTTAAATATCAGAATAAAATCTTCAAAGCTATTAATATTTTAATTTATTCAAATTCAAAAGTTTTTAAAATTGTTCCAAAGACAATGATAAACACAAACACATATTTACCATATATTCATAAGTATTAATTTAACCAAACCAAAAAAAACTACTTGTTTTTATACTCTTTTTTGTATGTATGAAAAATAAAACGAATAAATTTTATTCAATTTTCGTTTGTACTAGATGTTTTTTTAGAGTATTTTGAATTTTTAAACAAAACATTTGGAACTATTTTCCGATCTATAACTAAAATTTGATTTTCCAATGGCTTTAAAATATTTTGCAAAGTTAAATTAGATTTGACGGGCAACAAATTTTCTTTATTGTTCAATATTTTGTCTACTAATTTTTCGGAACTTGCCTGTATATTTAAATAACTTTGAATATTTAAAGAGGCATTTTTATCCGAATTATTACCACGATTTTCAGTTTCCACAATGGTTTCCAGACATTCTTCTCTAAATGCCGGTATTTCACCATTCAAATTGGCATTCCTAGAAAGCTCACCGGCTAAGTCAATCTCTTCTGTTAGACTTGTTTGTTGACTTGGAAGTGGACTACTAGCTCGCTCTATGTTGATCCCAGTTATGTTTTCAATTTGACTGTTTATTTCACTCAATTCCAAATAGGTGTCTGTAGGCAATGGAGCAACTTGAGCTGATGTTATTTCTCTCTGATCCATTGATTCTGTTAGATAAGGCTTTTTTTTTTCATAAGCAGACAAATTTCTTTCTTTTTCAGGAGTTTCTTGCATTTCTTCGACAAGTGTGGCGTCTGGTGATAGCATTTCAGCCGTAGATTGAACAATGTCTGTCTGTGAAGCATCATCGATTGTTTTGTTAGTAATTGGCTCGGTCTGAGAAGCATGTTCAACCATGTTCATTTTTTTTAGCTTAGGACTGATGACTTCTTCTTCAGTCTCTATTTCTGTAGGGCTCTCGGCTGGTCTTTTCTGGTATTTGGTCCTGGTGACCAATAGTTCCGGATGTATGTACGGCGTAACTCCACCTTGAGCTATAATTGTATTCTTTAGCAATTTGTTCAATTCTTCATCGCCATTTATTGAAAGTTGAATAAAATGTGGCGTTATGCGCTTTTTTTTGATCTGTCTGGCCACTTCGCCTGACAAATCAAGCACTTCCGAGCACATATACTCCATCACGCTTGCCAAATAGACACCGGCTTGTTGACTGATTATTTTTTCAGGAAAAATGTTTTTCAAATTTTCCAGGACCCGTTTAACAGGAAAAATAACGCCGGATTTTTTTGACATGCTCTTGGGCTTTTTTTTTGCTATGCCTCGATCTTTCCGTAATTTGTTAAATTCAGCTAGTTTTTTTCCTCGTTCAAATGGAGAAAGGCTTTTCTGGGATAGAGCAGATTTTATTTGTTCAATCTGCTTTTCAGCAGTTTTCTCTGTTTGTTGATCTTCCTGTGGAACATAGTCCGGGTCGAAGGTTTCATCATAAGCATATGGTTCTATATTTGTTTCTGTCTCATCACCGTCATCTATTACCAAATTTCTCTCATCGTCTTCATTGTAAATAGCCTCTGATTCGTTCTCCATTTT
Source organism: Brachionus koreanus (assembly GCA_016987375.1). Taxonomy (NCBI): domain Eukaryota; kingdom Metazoa; phylum Rotifera; class Eurotatoria; order Ploima; family Brachionidae; genus Brachionus; species Brachionus koreanus. The sequence goes on along the minus strand of PJRA01000353.1, from coordinate 602,702 downwards.
TACTTTGATCCGAGCCTAGATGGTTTAGAAAAATTTTATTTAGCAATCTTTTTTGTTTTATAGTAAAAATATTTTAATATAAATGGATAGGCTTTAAGGCCAATATTAATCTAAAATGCTCTTTTTCAAGTGATTATTTTTTCTCAAAATAGATCATGTTAAATGTTTTTATTTAGTTTATTTATAGAAAAGAAAATTCTTTTTATTTTCTCTTGATTTTGAATAATGTTTTAAATTGGCTCAACTTTTTGTACACATTTATTTTTGTTTAAGAAATTATTTTAAGAATTAAATAAGATTTTAAATGGTTATTTTATAAAGGCTTTATCGACTCTTTTGAATATTTAATCAAATAAATAAAAGCTGAAATTATTTTTTTAAAAAAATTTCTGATGCTACCAGTAAATTAACAAATTTATTGATTATTTTATTTATTGAATATAAGGGACGGGACGGTCATCTTCCGAAGAAAAGCTCTGCCATTTTTCCACCTTCAATTTTTCTCGAGCATACTTTTTCAAGCTTTCACACAAGACCATAATCTAAACCAAAGAACATTCGGTTCGGCCTTAATTTAAACTTGAAATAAACTAAACATAGCTTTACAAAATTTAAAAAATTAGCTTTTTAGCTAATTTAGCAATTAATTTTAACTTTATTTTAAAATTTTAGTTAGTCAAAATTATTAGAGTAAATTCTAAACAAATTGAATATATCTTACAGAGGTACAGGTTTTGATTTTTCATTAGCAAGGCCTCCTATCTGTGATCTATTTATGAAATAATTAGAAAGGAGACCCAGTGAATCATTGTCAAATCCATAGTGAAAAAATTTTAAAAGAAGGAGTTTGGTCAAATAAATGGTTAATCAAACTAAATCTTAATAAATGTAAAGTACTGCATATTGGTAAGAACAATAACGAATACAAATATTAATAATAAAATTAAATCTAATTAAATCAATAAAAAATGAGATTAGAGATTTTTTTAATATGGAAAAAAATTACTGAGATCTTTTTATAACACTCTATTTTTTTTCTAAATTTTTAGTAAAAAAATTTTATTTTATTTTGATTCTAGTTTCTTCTAATATTTCTTAGAAATTTTTAGACAGTTAAATTTGAAAATACTACCTGTCTAGTATTCAAAGCTTAATCCTATTCATAAAAACGACTGATATAAGTTAGTCATTAAGTTTAAAAATACACTTGTTGCTATTTAATGCCCAAATAGAATTACCCTGATCATATTTTTATAATATACCTGATTATTTAATTACAAGTAGAACGGTTCCGTGAAACCGGTTTGAAAAGAGTTTTTGAAAGAACCGGTTCTTTTTTCAAAGCCGATTTCAAAAACAGGTTCCAAAAAAAAATCGGTTCTTTAATTGATTTTTTGTATCCAATTTATTAAATTCTTTTTCATATATTTTTTCAATAGTAAAAAATTTTAAAACTTATTTGATTTACTCAATAAATTTATAAATTAAAAATTCAAATCAGATTTAAAAAAATTTATTGTTAAAAATTTTTCAAAAAAAATCAAAATAAGTATTTTCTTTTTATTATTAAATTGCCTGACCAAGAATTTAAACAAACTACTATTATTAGCTTTTATTGTTTTATTTCAAATTTAAATAGTATTGGTTTAAAGAGTGACAAGGAGATAATCCAAGCCCAGAAACCGATTCCCGTTAAGTTCCTAATTAGGATCATATCAGGATTACTACGTCTCTATTTTAAGCAATCTGTTTTTGTTGTTGATGAGGAGTTTGTACATCGTCTTCGTTTGTAGTTAGCTCACGGACTTGGTCATGATCCTCGACACCTGCTTCGTATACGTGCGGAGCATTCTCCTCATCCTCATCTTCTGAACGCTCAGGATCGAAAGACACTTCTGACGAAGTGACTTGACAATGCTATCAGAATGGTCAACATAGGCCTCAGTGGTCTTTAATTTTTTCAAATAACAAACAAAAAAAAATTATAAAGTCAAGTTTACAAATAAATTACTTTCATCAAGTTAATGCGATCCGGGTCAAAAAGTGGTGTTATGATGTAATGTCCTAAAATTAAAGCAATAAAATTTGAATTTTTACCTTATTTTGTGACGCTGTTTGGACATTCGAAACATTCTAATTCACTTTCGAAGCCGCAGGTTTATCAAGTACATGCTTTGAAACATTACCACCTGATAAAAAAATCAAAGATTAGGGTTAGGATAACGTTGTTTTGCATTCATTGTTCAGTTTTGAAAGTTGTCATGGGTTTTATCGCAAAAGTCTGAATGTTACAAGAGGACTTAACAATCAGCAAATGAAAAGTCTAATTAACAAGTCAAATGATCAAGAGTCTGCTTATCAGAATTTAAGTAGAGATTTTATCAAAAATCTTTATTCAATTAAAAATTCAAGTTCACGTTTTGAAATTTTGGAACCAATAAAACAAAGAAAATTAAATAATTTTGATCTGCAAATGTTACAATCGTTCGAAAAACTAGTTTTTGTTGCTCAAAAATTAAGAATATAAAACATAATTTTCTGCTCAAAAAGTTATTCGAAACTTGCCGAAAACAAATCGAGTAGTTTTATTAAATTTAAGCTTGATAATGCTTATTTTTTCGGTGAAATTGAATATATTTTAAAGATAGACTGTTTTTTTTATGAATTTTCAAGTAATTAGCTATAATAAAATGGCATCTACAAAAATTAGATTACCAAAAGAATTAATGTTTTTGAAGAATGAAATTTTTTTGAAAATATTCTTTTTTTGCCGTAAGAAAACAAGCGATTAAATGATAATAAATGGTTTTGATATTGAATGCATAATTTATGAACTTGAAAAGGTGTTTTTTATGTAAGCGAATATAAGAATTTTTATTTTATATTCTTAGTTAAAAATAAAAGATTTACAGTACAAACTTTGAAATAAATTTATTTTATTGATAAAAAAATAGTAAGCCCGGGTGGCCGAGTGGTTAAGGCGTTGGACTTAAGATCCAATTCACGAATGTGAGCATGGGTTCGATCCCCATCCCTGGCAGTTTCTTTTTTTATCAAGTATCACTTGAAAATTAATTACGTTAAAAAAATCAACAAAATCAACATATGCTCCCTTTTTCGAAAGCTAACTTTTTTGTTTTACAGCATAAAAAAATTTATTAAAAGCTTTTTTTAAATATCTAGAATTTTGAATAAATTTAATAAGCTTTTTAAAATAAACAAGATGACATCAAAATAAATGCTGATGATAAACAACTTTTTAAATAGAAGACAAAAAAATCTGTGAAAATGTACTCAAAGAATCTATTTTACTTTAATTTTAAATAAAAATTTCTACCAATAAATCATATACTAGTCGTTTTAGTTTTTATCTTAAAAAATTTTAGTTTTAAAAGGAACGTTACATATTTAAATCTGAAAAAAAATAGAAAAATGAATATTTTATTTTAGATTAATGCTGCATTAAACTTGTTTTTAATACAAATCAAATGTCTAAAACATGTTTTTAGAGCATAATTTAAGAATATTTTTGCGTGGATGGAAGTCTTCGAACAAGGGAATAGAGTTTTTTATGTATTAAAGGAAAAATTGAATCCGATCATTTCACTTGATCAGATTCACAAAATTTTAAGTTTTTTTTAAGAGAATAAATCAAATTTTTTTTACAATTTGATTATCTACTTTCAAAAGTGTCTAACTTTGCCGGCTATTTTCCCAAGGAACGGAATTTTCAAAAGTTATGAAACTTGCTAATCTTATTTTCTTAAATGCTCTTATAAGTATTTTTAAGTCTTTTTTAACTCTATGATATCTGTTTTGAAAAATAATTCAATTTTGGAGTGGTTAATGTCCTTTAGAAATTTTTCCCCATATTTGATTCTCGTTAAAATAAAACCTATCAATGCAATGATTTTTTTTTAATTCTTAATTTTTTCCGTATTGGAAGCTTTATTTGAAATTTCACAATGCAGATTTTAATAAAAATTATAAAAATCTCAAGTAATTTAATTTAAATTTAATGATTTACCATTATATATTCTATTTTGAAGAATTGTAGGGCTTTTGTAGATATTAAATTTTCATGATAAAAAAATGAGAAAAAAAACGAGTTTTTGACTAATAGAAAAAAATTATTTCAATTTTTAATTTTTGTTTTTTATTCTAAAAAAATTACGGTACCAAAATCAAATTAAAAAAAGAAAAATTTTTATTCAAAATTTAAAAAGTTATGAAATAGAATTTATCTGGTTTAGTGAAACATTATGACATGTATCATAGTGTGTTGAAACATTTGTAGACTTTCTTAATTTTTTTTGTAGAAATGCATGAACTGGGTAAGTTTTAAAACAAGCTGATAATTATTTTTGTACATTTTCTATTTACTTTCTCATATTAAGCGTTAAGTATTAATCAAATAATCAACAAATTAGAATTTTTGGACCTGACATGATCAACAGGTTGGTTCTAAAAATTTTTGCTAAAGCTTTTTCATTTCCGATAAACGTTATTTTTCGCGAGTCTTTTGTGACAGGAATATTACCAAGCATCTGGAAAAAAGCATATGTCACTCCTTTTCATAAAGGAAAAAACAGCTCGAATTATCGTCCGACTTCGCTGACTTGTATCCTCTGTAAAGTCTTTGAAGGTTTAATAAAAAAGGTTATGCTCAAATATTATTGGAAAAAAGGCCTATTGTGAAAGCTCAGTACGGCTTTCTGTAATCCTGAATTATCACTCAGTCATCAGCTTATCAACTGATGCACAAAGATAACCAGGAATTATACTTATAGATTCATATCTTAGAACTTGAGAACATTCAATTACTTTAATAAAGCTTTTAAACAATTATTATGGTGTAATTATTGGTTACCATTCGCTGCTACCAATTATTACCGGTTTAATAAGAATACAATATAAACTGTTTAAAAGCTTTTTTAAAGTAATTGAACATTCTGTAGTTCTAAGAATTGAATCTCTATTTATATTGTTTATTCTCGTGCTGATAACACAGGTCTATAATTAAGTCAAGATGCGCTTTAAGTGATAAATGTATTTGTCAGCATTTCGAAGCGTCTTGCTTATGAGATACGTGACAAGTATAATTTTTGGTCTTTGTGCATCAGTTGATAAGCTGATGACTGAGTGATAATTCAGGGTGGAATTTCTCCCACAGAGATCCTGTAGTAACGAGTGAGGCATAAGTAAATGGACAAAAATTAAAAGTGATATTAAGTTATGGTTTTTTTTATAAGGTAAAGAATTTATTTTTTAATAGAATTACGATTTTTAAATAAAGAAAAAACTTCAACGTTGCCGATTTTTCTGAGCTTTGCTTTGACACCCGCCATTAGCGATTTCACAAAATTTAAGTCGAATTCCTTCAACTTCAACGTCAAGTCAGGCCAAAAAACACAGTCAAAGTCTCGATGATACTTATGTATAAATGGAAGAAGTCGTTTATTCAAGCATTCGTCGATATAGATATCGGCATTGATGGCAACCGACTTTGATGGTCGAAAAAGTGGCTTTGACATTCCTCGATCGGATATGGCTATTCAAACCAACACCTTCTTTGGAAACTTCTCTTTTCGAGCAAAGCGAACACTGTCCGGACCAGAAGACTTGTTATTTGTGTAATATCCGGCATTTCCCGGCATGTTGTCTCCCGAAAAAGTAAAGTATTTTTCGTCGTCCAAAATAAGTGAACATGGTGAGCGATATAGCATATTTGAAAGCTTTGCGCTCAAGTGCTTTACTCTTTCAAACTGTACGACACTATATTTTGGCATTTTTTCACGTTTTTGATATAATATACCCATTTTTTTTAATTGTCGATCAACTGTTCTTTGGTGGATAGAAAATTTCCTAGCTAGACGTCTTTGACTCACTCCAGTTTGGTTATTGGTCAATCTTTTCAGTTTTTTCTTCCTTGCAGCTGTCCAGGTGCTTGGACGACCGATTCTCTTATTGTCTTTTGTCGGCCCTCCATTTTGAATATGGTTGATTGTATTATAGTACTTCGAGCAATTTCTTGCTTTGTAAAATGCGCGACAAGGTCAGATTTTTTCATTTGTGAAATCATATTTTTAACTGCTTTTCGAAAATTCTCTCGTTCAGTCACAGAAAGTGGCATTTTAAAAAAAAATTTTTCCAATATTGTAGTTAATGGTTTGTAGTTTAAATATATATATATCAGATCATCTGATCATTTTCCTAATCGAGAAAGTAAGCTTAACTTTTGTCTATTTACTTATGCCTCACCCGTTATAAATTTACTTGAGACTCTGGACCTGATAGTACATACCTTATCCAAAGCCTATCCTGTGGATTTAGTGTATACCGATTTCGCAAAAGGTTTCAAGGTTTCACACTCAGGGCTAGTCTTTAAACTCAAGTTTTACGGTTTCAACGACCGTTTGATAAATTGGATAAGTTCATTTATAACTGAGCAGTGTCAACAAGTGGTGTTTGGTGAAGCAAAGTCAGTAACAACTCAAAGCATGATTTCAAAATTTACTCATATCCGCTTAATAAATCAGTGTGCGAAAGAGATCTTGGAATATATATCAAAAACGACCTCAAATCGAACACACAAGTAAATTATATAACAGATAAAGCTAACAATATTTTGGATATATTGAAGAAATCGTTTGGACATCCCAATGTTAACAAAATAAAACTTCTGCACACTTCAATGGTTAGGCCTCACTTAGAATTTGCCATAAGCTCTATGTCGTGAATAGATAAAAAAAACTGTTCCTAGCGTTTCTATTTTTTCACTAACAAAGTTGTAAATAAATGGAATGGATTGCCGGAAGATGTAGTTAGCACAACGTTGAACATCTTTAAGTCAAAACTCGATGCATGTTTTGTGAAAAAAGAAGCGACTGGTATTGCTCATTGAATCTTTGCTCGGGTATTTTTCAAAGTTGCAGTTCAACTTTTTTCTACTAATAAGCAATAAAAATTTTATTTATTTTATTTATTTTTATGCATTATTTAAAATTTAAAACAAAAAAAAAACTTTCGATTTAGAATTGTAAAAAAAAAAATAAAGCTTGGTAAAAATTAGAAAAGAACTTTTTCCTAGTAATTCGAATCTTAAGATTTTGTTAATAGTAATTTTCTTTATTAATTAAGTTAAGCAATAGAACAATAAAAATATCATAGTTTAATCAACTTTGTAAATCAATTAATCTTTAAGTTAAGAAAAAGCGTTATTTAAGAGTGAATAAACCCAATTTCATAACAAGTTGAGTAATAATTAAATTTCATTTTTGTTTACTTTGCAAAGATCTTTTGGGCATTTTTTAATCGAATAGGTATTGAGCTTTAGAAAACAAACAAGCATATGTTTGTTTGAATATTTTTTATCTGACTAGCCAAATAGACATAATGGAATAGCAAGTGAATGGAGCCTTTCTCAGACCAATTATCTTCGATTTGAGTACAATTTGTTTTTTAAATTTTAATTCCCCAAACTAGAATCTCGTTAATATAAAATAAAATGCAAAGCTTTTTATTAAAAATAAATCTTAATATTTTGATCTATCAATGTAATAAATTTTTTCTAATTCGGACATATTTTTTTCACTCTTAGATTCACTTTTTTTTAAGTTCATGAATATGTTTTCCAATTTTTCTCTAGCCATTTCATCGTTTAAAGTGTTGGAGTTGTTTAGACACGAGTTAGCCAAAGAAATTTTCTTTGTATTTTCTTTTTGTTCAACCAGCTTAGACCAGGCAGTGTAAGACTTTTGAATTATTTGTAGAGAAAAGTCGCGATCAAAAAATCTACCCCCTTGAGCAAAATTATTGGCAGACTTTCCACTCGGAATCTTGTAGTGCTTAAACCAATCCCTTGTGCTTTCTAAAAGTCCTGGTAGTTTAGATTCAACATCAGCAATATCGTTTAATTCTGCAGCTAGCTTATCTTTGATATCAACAGTGAGAACTTTCCAGTCGGCTTCTCCTTCATCAATAAGGCCCAGAGCTCCCAACACTTTTACTTGAATCACAGCTCCCCTTTTCTGTTTTTCGGTTCCTATCTCAATAACGTCCAAAGGATCATTATCGCCAATGCATCCTGTTGTTTGGTCAACATGGTCTGGGTCATCGTAGGTCTGCGGAAAAGCACCGTAGTTCCAAATGTAGCCATAATACGGATATATGTTGTTTATGTATCTCAATTTTTCTTTTTTCACATCTTGACTTATCGGATTAAACAATTCTTTTTTGTTTATTTCCATTTTTGCGTGGCTATGACGAGGTATTTCTACAACCATGTTTAGAATACTTTCATTTTTATCATAGAACAATGGTATGTCATGAAAAGGACTTATTATTTTACTGTTTTTCTCATAGAATATTCGAAAATTTTTTGTATCTTCGGTGCCACAAGTTATTGCTTGATAATGCTCAGGACCAGTTGTCGAATATTTTACTACAAATTTTAACAATTATTTCTTTTTGTTTTTTTCCTAATTTGTTTAAGTAATTGATACCTGTCAAATTAAAAAAATTAAATGATTTATTTTTGATATTTTTGATTATGAAACGATTCATGTTTAATATTAAAACTAAGTTAAAATAGATAAATAAAATTTTGAACATTTTTAATTTGAGATTATATTCAAATTTTTTACTTATTGTACACACGACAAAATAAAATATTTAACTTAACTTTTAAAACAGCTTCGAGTTTACTAATCAAGCTATTTTTATTTGTTTGAGAAATGAATTTTTTGTTTTTCAATTTTTTTTTTTAATTTTTAACTAAATTTTATTTCCCAAATTAAATAAACACAAATACACTTTGATTGGAAAATTATTTGTTCAATAAAGCATCAATAAAAGAAAATTTTCTGATCATAAAAGATTTAAATAAATTCCATTTTCTCAAGTTGATCAATATCAATTATGTTTATAATCAACTAATACTTGAATGCATGATTGTTCTTTTAATTTCTTAATAAGAAAATTTTTTTCTAAGCATTTGGTTCTCAAGAGTCTGCTAAAGTAGATTCTATTTTTCATAAATCTCTTCTTGTCTTAAAATAAAAGCGCATTAAATATCTAGCTCGATGAAATAATTGAGATTAGAGAAAATTTATTTCGATTTATTTGTTTAATATCTTCCACCTTTAAAATTTTTGTAAACATTTCTTCTATTTTTATATCAAAATCAAATATATCACTAGAACTATAAAAGCTTTTACTAATCTGCTTACATCTGCAAGCTCATACTAATCAGGCAAAATTTTCTATCAGATAGATAAAAATTTTAGATTATTTTTTAAAAGTTCCTTTAAGGTATTCCTTGTAATTTAATAGTTTTTAGTGTTTATATGTAAAGTTATTCGAGAAGAATTTATAAATAACATGGAATTTTATGCATATTATTTTTATTAAAAATAAAGCTTAATTCAGATTTTTAAGTAGATTCCTTCTGTCAAGAGAAGATTCAAAAAATCTTTAACTTTAAAATATTTTTTAAACTAATTTCATTAGCACAAAAATCATTAAGTTCAATAAAAAAAATTTTTAAGTACTTTTCAGACATGGTGAAATTTAATAGAGCACTTCCTATACAAAAATAGTCATATTATTTTTGGTCCAATAATCAATAAAATTTGCTCTGCAGATGAAATTAAGAGAAACTTTTTTTTTTCCAGCTACTGCTAGGATCTGCAAATTCGGTTGATTTTTAATAAAAAATTCAAATTTAGTTATGATAGACGAATTAAATATTTTTTCGGAAAATAAATCTAATTTTTTTTTGGAATTAAAAACAAGATGTTAAGTTTTTAAAAGTTATTTTAAAAATATTTTCAATATTTTTAATCCTCTCCGGTTTTCTAGTGTTTTATAGTATTGAAAATAAAACACAATTAATTGGCACAAATTTAGCACACTTCCGCAATAAATAAATCAACATTTGTTTAACTTTTTTTTCATCTACAGAGCAAATATCTGATATCATTAGAACAAAAATTAAAAAATTTCTTTTTGATATTAAAAATTTTGTTTGAAATTTAAATTAGAAAATTTGATCAAGAGACACATTTATATGCTAAACAAAACAAGTTAATGTTATCTTCATCAATAATTGGAGTTGTCGATCAAAGTGACTTCTTATGGTCACTTAAAGTAGAAATAAAAATATTAATGTTTTGAAATTCTTTTCTCAGATTTTTATTAAATTGGTTAGATTAACTAAGTTTTCTTTTTTTTTAAATTTTTTGCCTTTTAATATAATTTTAGCTAGAATGGAAATTTTGCATAATTTTTCTTGTTTTATTTTTTAAATCAATAAGCCTTGAATTTTTTAAATACATATAAATGTTCTTTGATAAAAAAATTTAACTAGGCTTTTATATAGTAAATATTTATTCAAGTCACAAAAAAAAAAAAAAAAATTTTACACTCTCAGACTGCGATTTTGAATTCAAAAAATTTTTCTTCAGAGTTTCATTATTAACAAAAAAAGAATTAAGAAGACTTTTTAGGACTGTTTCCTTTAATTCTCTATTCATTTGTTCAAGAAATTATTCAAATTTGATTTTCTTTTTAAATAAATAATTAGTTTATAGGCATACTATTTACCACCGGAAAATTCTTTCAATAAATTAAAGTATTAGCCTCCATTGTCAGATAATTATCTACTTATTGACATTTTTAAATAGTAGTTTTTTTTAGATTTATTAAAAATAATATTTATCGAAACTTTTAATTAACTAAATTATATAAAGCATCATCTGACACTCAATATTAAACAATAATTGTCAAATGATGCATTTTTATTTTCTTAAACTTTTTATTAAATATTTGTTTAATGGCTACATAAATTAGTTGAAAAAATAAATTAAGTTTTAATTATTTTTTTGACTAGATTATTTTATTAATAAATGAAGAAATTCTATATTAAATACTAATACTGTTTAGCGAGTGATTTATTTAAAGTTGGATATTTTTAATCTTTTAGTTAGTTATTGTATTTATGAGCTAGAGAGCTGCGTGCCAAAATACTTTTAATATTCTCAAACAATACAGCTTTAATTTAAATTGGTTATATGTTTTCAGACAAGATCATTTCAATAGATGAGTTTTAAAAATAAAAAAACATAATAAGTAATTGTAAAAATTGTCCCAATGCATAAAATAAAGATTAATTTTTGGAAATTTAAAGTGAAATTGAGACATAATATATGCAAACAAATTTTTGTTTGTAAATTTTTGTTTAATTCATTTATAAATGATTTTTAGAAATAAATATTATTATAAGTAGTAGAATTAAAGTAAGATTTGAAAATTTTTTAAACACTTTTAAAGCCATTTTACAAACTTACTGATTTAATTGTTATCGAACCATTTTTACCTTGCATTTTATTTAGGAAAATAAAAAAATTTATTCAATTTAATGAAAAAAAAAAAGGTATGCTGATTTGGTGTATTTCTATTTCTAATTAAATTTAAAAACTTTAAAAAACTATTAGATTTAACATGAAACTTAGTCTTATGATAAGCATGTTTAGTCTAAGACTTTAATCTTAGGAAAACTAAAAAACTAATTGAGTCAAGATTAATTTTAGATTTATCTTTTCTAAATAGGAAGCATGTGTTCAAGCTGAATGTCAAAATTTATCGTATAATTTTGAATTAGTGAATTTATTTTCAAATAGACGTTCAAATAAAATTTATTTTAAAATATAAAAAATATTATTTTTTAAATTAAAACGCAGATGATTTTAATTTAAATAAAAAATTATTTGGCTCAATTTAAATTTAAATTTTGGTAATAGATTGTAGAAAAAGCAAATGGAACAAAAACAATATAATATTAATATTATTAGCAGTGATATTAGTTTAATTAGCTTAAGATTGGAGTAATGTCTAATAAGATTTGAAAAAAAAATTAAATCTTGAAAGCGAATATTTTAGTTTTTCCCAATTAAAAAGCATAGTCTTTATTCTTTATCATTATTTTTGATATTTAGGCTGTATTTAATACCATAGGTTAAGTTGGTAGACCCAATAATGTTAATTTTCTTTGTTAGAATTTAAATCTCTAACATTTAGTTAAGCTAAACGATGTTAATAGTTAGTCAAAATTTTGCAATCATGCTTTGTTGCTTTAGACTGATATGATATGACCATATCTGATATGTTTTCCTACAAATACCGATTCAAAAAGCTTACTTAAATATTAATAGAGAATTTTTTTTAAGTTTTTAAACTTCATTAAACGTTTAGCTATCATTTCACTGTCAAATATCAATTAATTTCTGTTGACATAACCGTGAAAAGGCAAAATAATAAAAAATGACAAAAATTTTCTTTTTATTTCAATGGGATATAAAGAAAATATAAAAATTAGAATTAAATGAAAAATTCCAAAAAAAATTTTCTAAAAAAATCATTAGTTTTGATCGATCTTCATTAGTTTTTTGGTATTTGTCTCGAGATTTCTTTCCATCTTTTCCAATTTGTCTAAAAAATTTTAACAGCTTTGGTCTTTTAATTAAAAGTAAAAACGCATTTTAAATATATATAATTAATCATCTCACTTCTTGATATAATATCCTCCTTTACATCTCATCATCTTTGACTTCAAGAAAGCCTTTGATAGCATACATACAGAGAGCTTTAAAGTGTGTACAGGAGTCAGGCAAGGGTGCGTTCTCTGTCCGACACTATTCCTAATTATGATTAACTATGTCATGAAAGAAATAACTGTCAGTGTGAGGGATATACAGTGGGGATTAACAACAAAGCTTGAAGACTTAGGCTTTGCGAATGATCTGGTGATAATATCTAATACAGATAAACATATGCATATGAAGACACTAGATTTGGCGAAAAACACTAAATCAAAATAACTGGACTCGAAATTAATTTAGCCAAAAAGAAAGTTTTGTGCATTAACACTAAATTGGACACCCCGATCACCATTGATGATTCACAAGTCGAGTCGAGTGTGTAAACGAATTTACATACTTAGAAAGCACCATCAGTACAGCAATGGGAGCACAAAGAGACATTAAGAAAAGACTTTACTTCGACCAGCATGGAAATCTACTAGCTATAGCAAGGAAACAAAACTCAAACTGTACAACTGTGTAGTAAAAGCAACACTGTAATATGTACGTAAGTGAATGTTGGGGAATGTGTGAATGTGATAAAAGAAGTTTGAACATCTTCCTTACTGGAAGCCTGCGAAGGATTCTGGGGATACACTGGCCTGAGTAAAACATGAAGGTCAACAATCACAAAAGTGCTTATCGAACTGGGAATGACATGGGGGAGAAGCAAGAGTAAAGGAATAAGGCCGACTTGAGTGGAAATCAAAAGTAATGACTCAATAAGGAATGAATAAGGCAAAAAAACATCTCATCATCTACGCTCTTTTTTAACCCAACTTTAGACTCTCCTTTTTTTAACGTTCAAATCAGTGCATATTTGAAATACATGTGCATTATGACTCTTTTTTATTTTAATGAAACTAAATTAATTTTAAGTTTGACTAGTTTTAACTTTTATTTTTAAATTGTTTAGTTAAATATTAATTGAAACAAATCAATTAACAAAAAAAAAGGTCTCAGATAAGTTTAAAATTTTTTCAAAATCAATATCTTTTTATTTCTATATTATTATTTCATTAGAAGCCTTAAAGACGATGTAAAGTAGAAAAATTTAAAAAATAAAGAAAAATATAAATAATATGGAAAAATATTCCTATCAGGCTGAGTGAAAAGAATGCATTATGCCGAATATGAATAAAGTGTAATTTTTATTATCGAAGGGATAACTATCAAACATTTAAATATATGTATTCTAAAATCAAGAAATCAAATTTTAATTTTTCTATTTTTTTATTTTTATTTATTTAGCTTTATTTTTATTTTGAATATTTTTTTAATCCAAAGGAACTTTGGCTCGGTATAAATACACAAATTAGTAAATAAATAATAAGCTTTCAATCAAATGATGAATTAAAGACACAGTTAAGCATAATGTTGTTAAAGGTAAAAATTTAAGGTTTCTATATATTTCCTTTTGACCGAATACCATTAAAATAATTAATGTTGTTTTGATTTTTTCTTTTCTTTTTTTTTAAACTAACAATGCAACAGTCTTTAAAAAATCCGGTAAAAAATTTCCTATTAATTTTAAAATTAGCGAACACTAATTAATTTTAAATAAATGAAAATTTCAAAGACAAAAATCGAGGCTAATTACAAGTAAATTTGTGCTTGTTTATGCTGCTTTGATAAAATGAAAAAAAATATTTAATAAATAGTTTTTTAATCTTGGTAAAAGTTAAATCTATAAAAAAGAAATAAAATAAAAAATAGATAAAATCTTGTCAGTTATGAAGTATTTATCGATTTGAAATAAAATTCTTGTTAATTGATTCTGATTAAAGAGTAAAGTCATTAGTATTTATTATGTATTTTTCAGATATTTTATTTATGTAAAAAGAAAAAAATGTGACTAAAATGAAAGATACACGATACTTATCTTGTATAGCGTTTTTAGAGCTAACTCAGTTTTCCACCATATACTTAGTCATGACCCTACAAATAAATCTCTAAAATAAATTATGCTCATTTATAAGTCATACAAAGAGGTCATTATTTATGCTAAAAAATTAGTTATTTTTTTTTATATCTATAATGGCCTAGTAATAAACCGAAAACAAACTAAAAAAAATATGTACACATTTTATATTCTAGCATAAACTAAATTTAATAAATCGATATTTTTCTCAAACCGGCTACAATTCAAAATTATGGGTGCTTTGTTGTTGTTCTCATTAGAGTAGCCATTTGTGGTTTGTTTCCAAAATCGATTCGATTCAAGCAATTAAGACGTCTGCAACAATTTTATAAAAGCCACTAATTAAATTCAGTGTTTTAGATTAAAAAACCATTTTTTTGCTCGTCAACGCTTTATTGGTATGTAAATTAATTAATAAACAAAAGTTTCCTACACTTTATTATAAATTGACTGAGTTATTTTTTTCCAAATTTAAAGCCAAACAAGTCCCAGTTGAGTCTCTACAGTTTTTATTCAAGTTTTTTATTTCATTGTTTATTGAAGTATAAAGATTGTTAGTTAATTGGTCCAAGGGAAAAAAGTTTATAGTGAATTTTTTCAAAAATAAAATTCACACTAGAATAACTAGTTTTATTTTATTTTAATTTTAAAAATTGCAAAATTTTTATTTTTCAAAAAGAAAAATTTAGTAAATTTTCATGTCAACCAGACAATTTAAAGTCATAATCAAGTTTTTTTATTTTAATTATGAATGTGTATAAATTTAATTCAAATTAGGCGTTGAATGTTGACTTATAGAAATAGTTTTAAAATTTCTAAATAAAATGCGGAATAATTGCATAAACAATTCAAGTTAGAATAAAGTGTTTGTTAAAATTCAATCTTAAACGAAAATGGTGTCATTTTTTGTTTACTCTAATACATGGTTCAGGGGTTAGTTTTTCTCAGTGGCTGTTTTTTCAACTTGACAACACTAGAATAATATAAGCTGTGAATAATTTTATAAATAAATATTAACTAAATAGATTATTGAACTGTGAAATTTCTAATAAGTAGTAGCTACTGCGGTTTAGGATATTACAGTCCTTATGAATTTAGTCTGAATATTTCTCAATTAGAGCCTTTAAGCTACTTACTGTTCTTGCTAAAATCGCTTTTTTTAGTAGCTTATTCAATGATTGAACAAATCTGTTTGCTAAAAATAGTTAACGGTATCTTGCTTTTTTATCAATCTCTGTTACAAGTTTATGATTATTTTCTCTTCTTAGATTAAACCATAAGCTATTTGCATAATTTATTCCTTTTACAAAATTTATCATCTCAAATCCATTTAAACATCTGTGTTAAATCTGCAAATCTCGCCTCAATAGTCGTTGTTCTACACTCATCAAACCATGGAAACTAATATTGTATTCGTTTGCGGGACAATCAATCAATTGTAAATAAAAGATATATAATTGGTTTGCAAATAATTTATTTCTAAATAAATGAAGAAAGAAGAAGCTCTACCTTCCTTTGAGCCACTACATCAGGCGACTGCAAATAGTGAAAGTATTAAATATAAAAAAATTGTAATGTATTAAGTTGAATGTTGCCTTCAAATGCTTTAAATAGCAATTGAAGTGATATGAGGCTTATGTGCTGGTAAATATATAAATGAAAATAAACTGTTAATAAATATGTACACGATCAGACGTAGAGGTGGTGCAATACTAATATACCAATTGCAAACATGCATTGTGTTCTTCATTTTAAGTTATTGGGAATAACTATGTCAAGATTCTTCTCTTCTAGTGTCTCTTTAAAATAATAGATTTCATTATGCTGTCTAGTATGATTAATGGGTTTGGTCCTTTTGTCCCTAAGCGCGTTACCTTGCATTGCGACAGGTTTAGCTCTGTTGACCATTTTTCAGTCCAATCAACTATTATTTTTCAAATCTTGATTTAAAATTGGGTTTAAGGATTCATGACTGCTTATACAAATTATTTCTTGATCATCAGCATTTGACTAACATGGACATTTAAGACTTTTCATAAGACCATCTATTTATTTGACGAACACCATTTGTGACTTCTTCCCAGTTGGACATAAACCCACTAAGCATAACCATCTGTTTCCGTTCCATTAAGAACGATTGATAACAAAAAATAATTATAATTTTTTTCAAATGATTAAAAATTTGCTCTACTGTGGAGGTCTGCAAATTGAACTGAAAATTAAACACAGTTAATTGACACTAATTGCATTATGCAGACTTCTGCATTATGTAAAACAACAGTTAATTAATTTTATTTCTTCTAAGAACAAATTTTTGACCATAAAAACAAAGGTTTTAAATTTATTTTTTGTTATGCCATTTTAAAAAATGTTTTAATAAGAGACAAAAAATGACATTGCAAACAAACTGGTTAAGAACTTAGCAGAACAATAAATAGCATTTTGGATCATTTTATTTTCGACATATAAGCTGTTTTCGGTTTTGTGAAATTTGATACAAATTAAAAAAATAGAACAAAAATTAATGCTAAAAAACTTATAGCTTTTTTTCTGAATGCTTTTAATTAGTTCTGTAAGTGTAGCAAACTGCAACAAACTTAGTTGCACCAAAAGTCAAAGTATGCTAATGATGTGCACAATCTCAGCAAAATGCACT
>PJRA01000353.1:574705-585479 GCA_016987375.1 Brachionus koreanus | reverse complement strand
ATTGTTAATAATAATGCAACTTTGAATGTTGCACCATGTTCCATTTACAGAACTTGATTTTGACTTTTAAAATAAAAGTTATAAGAATTTTCAACATTTTGTTCTGTTCTATTGTAGTAAATTTCACAAAACCCTGTTTTCAATCAATTTATTTAAAAATAAATTAATTAATAAATAAAAGCATATGATTTTATTTTGTCTAGCAAAATTCTATTTGTAATAAAATAAATTAAATATTTTCTTCATTCAGCTTATTTGTTATCAATTTATGTGAGTTTATTCATAGCCACAAAATATGCATAATACTATTTTAATTCTAATATTCAAGTATTAAATCCAGTTTAGAATTTATATGTAAATTTTAAATTAAAAAACATTAAATTTTACTTGCATGAAGCAAAGTTTCAAAATTTTTCTATTTAAAAAAAATAATAAATAATTATTGAAAACAAAAAAAATTTTTTTTTTTTATTTTAGAAATTTTTAGTTTTAAATTTTTAAAATTGAGTCGATTTTAAAATCAAATGAGAATAGCCGGAGGGAGATCGCCGCGCACCATGCTCGCGCAAATTTTGCTCATAGTGTTTAGCTACATGACAATTGGCGTGCTCTGCCAGCAGTCGATTGTTCAAGACGAAGATAATCAAATGAACTGGCAGGACGATGAGTCATCTGGATACTATGCCTACTATGATGATTTGTTTTACAAAGACTATCCGCCAAATCAGCTTTTCAATCAGCCAAATGAAAACCAACACTCTGATTCTCTTTTCGCCAGCAATATGGTTAGCAGCAATGTAAAATCTGAAAATGGAATGGAAGCGAACAAGGCCGAGTACGATCCACACTCGTACGATTACAATTACGAAGACTTTGAATCGGATTACTACAAGAGTGAAAATAAAGTTTCTTATGACTCATTTGATCCCTTTGAAAAGGAGCAAACCTCTGATGAACCAACAAAACCGCAAGCATACGAGTCATCGAGATCAAAGCTTTTGAAGATAATCATTAAGCCCGGCATATTGGCTGGAATAGTTGGCGGAGCTGTAATCGGCATTCTCACTGCTATTCTGCTTATTATGTTTATTGTGTATCGCATGAAAAAGAAAGACGAAGGAAGCTACGCATTGGAAGAGACCAAGAAGCCATTGAATGCTTACGATTACAGAAATTGTCCCACTAAAGAGTTTTATGCCTAATTATTGCACACTTTGTTAAATCGACAACTTTCTTCATTTAAATATTAAGCTATTTTGATTAATGGGATTCATTTCCATTCAGCTCTTTTAATTATATTATGAAATATGGTAATCAAACCGTCAATTTATTATCGGGGATTAATTAAATGATTTTTTTTGATCATTTTTGATGATTTGTTTTTTTTTTTTCTATTTGGTAAATTAAATTTTTTTTCTATATTTGTTCTTTTTGACATTGTGGGGAAACAAAGTTGGTTTTTTTTTCTGCATTTTGTTTTCTAATGTATATAAACTAAAAAAAGTTCAAAAAAATAAAATAAAATTAAATTCATTTTTTGATTGATGTTTTTTTTTTATTGCTCTAAACTGTTTAAGGGAAGTAATTAGTCCTCATGACACTTAACCTAAAAATGGAATAAATAAAATTTGAAAATTGGTCTGTCAGAAAACAAAATGAACAATGTATTCAAGGATTCGTTTTGTTATCAAGTAGGTTTGATATTTAATAATTTTCATAGAAAAAAATTGCGTTTTATCATATGCTTGTAGAAATGAATAATTTTCTAAAAAGTTTTTTTTTTATTTTTGAAAATTGCTGGATGAGGAAGATGATTTTTTCTTGAAGTGAAGCATAAATTCGTTCTAGTTATTCAGAATAAAGGTCTGCTTGTAATCCCAGTAAACAAACAACATAACGTTTTTATCTAAGTGTCTTTTTTTTCAGGACTGGCTTACCTTGCTGAGATGGGTCCAACCATTAACTTCTGCTATCATAATTTTGAAAATAGATCCACTTCTCATCACAAATAATGATCCATCTGAGAAACTATTCAATTCTGTTTATTTTAACATATAGAATACTTAAGTTTTAGAATTACCAAGATGCTAAAATCAAATATAATCAACCTTTTGAACTTAAATCCAAAAATTTTAAGACTCAAAAGTCAAAACTTCGCAACTGTTGATTTGCTTATTAGTTCAGTCTATGGAATGAATAGCTTTACAAAATAATTCGTAAAAAGACAAGTAATATGATATCATAATATCTTTAAAAAATGTGATAATGGCAGATTTTCTTTTAATAAAAACATATTTTATTTTTTAAAAAATTTTATAGTATTTTTTTTCTAAATTTTGTAGTTCAGCTATCTAAAAAGTATATTTTTGAGACAAAAATTAGAATCATAAATATTAGCAAAGTTGTAGTAAGTCAAAAATCTAAATATTAAAATAAAGATTATTTTTCAGAACAAATTTGAAAATTTTTTTTTCTTCTTAATTGACGATTTAATTTATTTCATTTTCTTCCATCTTTTTAAATGAGTGCAAAGGGTCTTTATTGCATAATATTATTGGCTAAATTTGTTAAGAATGGATTTTTAGTTGTTGTATTTTTGATGGCTTTTCTTATCAAATAAGTATTGGAAAAAAACAAATACCTCCAAAAGTTAGTGAAATATTGTGCATCTAAATAGAGAAAAACATGCTATTAATGATCAATTTTTCATTTATCTTCAAGATTAATTTGAATAAATAAATAACATCTGAATAATTTCAATTCATTAAATAATTATAAATATACAATTGAAAAATAAATATAAAATTTTACATTAAACACAGAAACATGATTAAATAATTTATAAACAAGATATTCAAATTATATAATTAAAAATAGGATTATTATTATTTAAAATAAATTAATTTCAATACTAGAAGTTATGTAACATATTTTCAACATGTACTTTTCTAATATAAGAAAAAAATTGTTTTAAATTAAATTTAAAAAAAAAAACAATTTTTATATTTTTACTATTTATTTTTCATTACCTTTTTTTGTTACCTTATTCACTCTTTGTGGAGAATAGGGTCATTACTTTGAATTTCCACTCAAATCGATCTTTCGCTTTCACCTTTTCTTTCTTTTTTGGTATTCTTTATTTTTCATTTATCAACCAACATTCACTTTTGTACAAAAGAGCGTAGATGATGAATTTTTTTTCCTTATTCATTTCTTGTTGAGTCATTACTTATAATTTTCACTCAAGTCGGTCTTATTCCTTTACCCTTACTTCTCCCCCATGTCATTACCAGTTCGATAAGCACTTTTATGATTGTTGACCTCCAAGTTACTCCAGGTCAGCATTCGATAATGTCTAAGGCCAGTGCATCCCCAGAATTCTTTGATGGCTTCGAGTGTGAAAGGTGTTCAGACTTCTTAGTGTTGCTTTTACTACACAGTTGTACAGTTTGAGTTTTGTTTCCATACTATAGCTACACTCGACTCGACTTGTGAATCATCAATGGTCATCGGGTTGTCCAATTTAGTGTTTATGTACTTTAGTTTGGGTCACATTTATTTCGAGTCCAGTTGGTTTACCGTTGTTCGCCAAATCTTGTGTCTTTATATTTCATTACCTATTCTGGTGTAATTTTTGAAAAAAAAATTAACAAATTAATTTTATTTTATAAATTAATTTAAATTAACAAAAATGAGAATCATTTTTAACCCAACCTAACCCTATCATTTTTAAAAATTATTCCTAAATATAATAATCATGTAGAGTTATCCACAACAGTGGGCTTTGTTTGATTATACATAAATTTTGGTCATATACTTCAATGCAGTCTTAATAATCAAATTAAATTTTATTTAATTTTGAATTTTGTAGCTCATTTAATTTAATTACGCTGCAAAATACTCATGATAATAGTTAAACTAGTTAATTTTGATTCTACCACAGTCTATATTCGATTTTGTTCACTCCCATTTTGTCAATTTTTGTTTTTGTCAGCCTTATCGAAAACTTAATTTTACACCTTTCTAAATTTGAATCTTTTTTTTTTGTATTACTGTACCGAGCTATAGCTCCTTCAGATTAAAACAGAAAAAAAAAGAATAAAATAAAAATAAAGTTAAACAAGATAAAATAAATTTAAAAAAAATAAGTAGAAGTGTAATTAAAATAAAATAAAATAGTTTAAAATAAATGAAAATTAAAATTAAAATTAGCTTTATTGAAATAAAGAGTTACAGATGCATATTTTTAAATGTTTGATTGTTCAGGGAAAAAAGAAGAACTAGTTAGGTAGCAATTACACAATGGAGTCGGGTATTCGATATATCTTGATTCAAAACCTTCTTTGTATTCCTTCACCAGTCTGACAACCAGTGGATTAAACTGACTCAACCCTGCTCCAACATATCTCTCACCCAACTCAAAAAGTCGATTGGAGACTGTTAGTAATTTAAGTTTATTTAAGGCCTCGTCATGTAACATATTTGAGGGTGTGTCGTATTTTAAGGGTTAGAATAGACCGAACAGTTGAATTTTGGATTACCTGTATTCTTTTAATATTAATTTCAAGTCAATTTTCGTTTTTTACGACGAATTTAAATATTCAACCTATATGCTCATATAAATTTATGCTATTTAAATCTACAATATTTATATTGTTTTCATTGTAATTATTATAGTCCAACAAATTTCTTAATAGAGTAATGTTTTGCTGATAATTTGAGACTTCTCTATCATAGAGACTATTGAAAATAAATTCGATTGAGTCTAATAGACCCAAATTTTCGCATTTGTGTCCATTTCCAATTAGCTTTGATATTAATTTGCTAGCTAATGAACCATCGACTTGGTATTCATCAGCTACCTCCTTATACTGCTTGTTTAAATGAATCATTACTTTGACTCAGCAACTTCTTGTCATATAACGATTTTAGCTTCTCGTAAATTTGTTTCGTTAATTCTTTAGTGTGGATTTGATTGAACATAAAAATTTGTGTTTTTTATAAACAGTTTGTATAGAATCAATATTAAGTACCTTAAAAAGTGGAGACGTTTTGACAAATTTTGAAACTCCTATTGATTTTTTTATTAATATATTTTGACGAATGTTAAATTTATTCAATTGCGTTTTGCTGATGTGAAGCATCTCAAGTCCATACTTGAATATTGATTGACAAAACTGTTTGTAAATGAAACTAATAGTTTTGGGATTCAACCCACCAGGTTTGCAATCAAAACCATATAATGAGTAAAATGACCGTTCACATTTGTGAATTTTTTTCTCAATAAATTTTAACTTATACTCTCGGTCTCCTATAGGCATACCTAGATATTCAAAATTTGAAGTGAATGGTATTTCTATATGAAATACTGATCAAGAAACTGCGGAAGATGATGAAGAGGAGACGGTAGAAATAATAAAGTCAACAACAAGACTTGAAGCTTTTGAGATGGTCGGAAAGTTATTTTGTTATTCAATTAAGATTGACAAATTAAAATTTTTGATTTTGTCAATATTTGTTTTTATCAACTTTTTGAATTTCACGCAGATCCATGACAAATCGAGGATAGGCTTTAATCTTAATTCGGGTTAATTATTAAATTAAATTATGTCTTTCATTTTATATTTTTTCATAGATTTGTTCATTCTTTTCAAAAAAGAAACACATTCAATTGACGCGGGAATAACTAATCCTTTCATTTTTAATAAGCGTGGGAGAGAATTGTTCCTTTTATGTTTAATTTTTTAGCTAAGATCTTCACACTTTTGGTTTTTAAATAGCAAGAAAGATGTGTAGGATTACATATAGTATCATTTGCTATTTGCTTTTCTTTTTCTTAAATGCCCAGATCTTCATTTAGTGATTAATGAATTCAACAAGTTCATTTATTGGAGCAGAAACATTCACGGGTATAGACCAGACTTGTTTTTAAGTCACAAGTCTTAAGTCAAGTCAAGTCAAAGACTTAAATTTTTTTTTCTAAGTCAAAGTTATGACTTGACTTAAATAAATTTTGATTCTAAAGATTTTTTTTAATTAGTCAAAAGATGTCCCCCATTATTTTTTATTAAATTTTCAAAAATCTTTTTTTAAACTTTAAAAAAATAAAAAAAAAAACTAATGACAAATTATTGCTTCAATTATTAAATAAATTTTAAAAATAAATCATTTTTTAATTAATGCAATTCAAATTTTTCTATATTAGCTGATGTTTTTAAAAATTAATTTTTCTTTCAAATTAGGTTGATATATTTGTTCCGAATAAAGAAAGAGTTTTTGACCAAATAAGAAGCTTGTTCAATAAATATTATCTGCTGACGAGAATAAATTTGTCTGAGTTATTAACTGACCATTTTATTGAAAAATTTCTAAATAAAGGTAAACTTGAACAAACGAGAATTTTACGTTTTTAATAATTTTATTAATTAAAGGAGATTTGTATTTATTTTCATCTAATACAAAGCTAGACTGTGACACTTGTGCATGCTTGACACCAAATGGATCATTGATTCTCAGTGTTTCAGAATCTCTAAATCAAAGAATTCCGATAAATTTTTCAAGAAAAAGCTCGAAATTCACAGGCTATGAAAAATATGGTTAATTTCTGAACAACTTTTTAATCACTCTTGCAAATAAATATTTTTAGAAATAGAAATTTCTATCAAAGATGTCAGAAAGAGGAAAGATTTTGATTTTCTAAAAAGTATACTGGAGCAGATAAATTTATCACTTTATGCATATTGCACGTCCCGGGAAAGAGAATTTGAAAACGATCTGAGAGAATTTTTCGGTTCAAAGCGAGTGCATACTTGCTTAAATCGAATAGACTGTAGAGTAAAAAATTGTCCAACAGAACTGATTGAGAAAATTCTATTCAAAAGTGTTACCAATGGACAAGATTGGACAAATGTTGAAAATCTACTTGGATGCTTGACAAATAGCATTGATTTGTGAGATCGAAGGAAAAAAATTTTACCAATTTTTATTAATTTGATTTGTAAAGGGTGAAATATTTCAAAAATTTTGGCATTGAAGAAGAAAAAATTAGCATTTTACGAATAAAAGGATTTATACCAAATCAAATAGTGAAAGAAATAATCCAATGCCACTTAAAGTTGTTGTTGTTGTTGTTTGAGTTTTATAAATTTATTCAAAAAAATTTTTTTTAGCACACTAATAGATGAGGATGAAGATATGATTTCTGAACGGGTCTTTTTAAAAGTCCACGGATTCAGAGATTCACCACTAAGTCTTGTAAATTTAGAGTCTTCACTTGAAAAAAAAATGCGAACAAACGAAGAAAACTTTGTTGGAATCTGCTTCAAACTAGATCAAAATATTCTCAGCTATGATGTGATCTATAAGGATTTTAAGAAAATTTTTATTGTTTCTCAAAATAAATAAAATATCTCTTAATTATTTTGCAGTTTTAAATAAAAAAGCTAAGCAGAAGATAAAAATAATTTTTATCTTTTATTTTATTTTTTATTTTATTTATTTATTAATTCTAATTTTTTAATTCTAAGCTAAGGCCGATCGCCGACCACTTGCTCAGTGACTCGTCAAATAAGGGGCACTGTGTTTAGTCTAAAAAAATATAAAAATTACAAAATTGAGTATAAAAGGTACCAAAAAAAAGTGCCATAGTTTCTATTTACAATTTTAGGTATTCAATGATAAAATAAAATTAATCTAATTAAAAAAAATCATTCCTAAAAGACTGTCGGATATGAAAACTAAGCTATATCAAATCTACAAATCTGGAATATTAAGCCCGATATGTTATCTTTACTCCTTGTATTATATATATCTCTGAGCTTCTGGACTTTGACATTAATAATAATAATAAGCTACGGCAAGCAGGCTTGCCAAGATGTTTTACTAGGAAAACAGCTAGGTAGCTAGATACAACGAAGACTAGATTCATTTTCAAAGACATAGTCGGTATTAGTAAGATACATGATTAGGACAAAATATAAACAAAGTGTGAGAGAGTTACGACTAAGACAAATTCAGGATAATTTAAATACGATTAATTCTATAAAAATTTAACTGCTATTGCTTTTATTTGATTGAGAGAATTTCTTCTTATTGTGCTTGTATGCGTCGTATCTATTTTTGAATTGATTGACTGTAGAAACTTCGATTACTTCCCGGGGTAGACCATTCCATTCGTTCACGACTCTGTTTGTAAAGAAGTTAATTCTTTGCAAGAAGTGGTTAGAGGATTGGCCAGAGATTCTTCTCAAGTGTCCTCTGATTCCCTGAGCAGGCCCAGTTTGAGACAATGAGTTACATTGCACAGGAGGTACAGTCCAACTAATCTGATTTTATCCTTTGCTGAGTTTAAAGAATTGGATCATGTCGCCTCTTATACGACGCTCTTGGAGCGTATCTAGGCACAGAACAGCAAGTCGGTCTTCGTAGGGCCAATTTCTAATTCTTGGTACTAGTTTTGTAGCTCTTCTTTGGACCTTCTCGATGGCGCTTGTATCTTTCTTACTGGGATTTGCCCAGACAACTGATGCATATTCAAGATGAGGTCTTACGTATGCGCAGTATAGAGTCTTGAAGGTCTCAGTCGTCCAGAACTTGAACGTTCTTCTTAATTGACCGAGTACTGCAGTAGCTTTGTTAATCTGAATTTTTATATGAGTCGAGGACTTCAGGTTACGACAAAGCGTAACACCTAGGTCTTTCTCTTCCTCAACAAAGCACAGACGTCTTTTATTTGTCTATTAATTAATTCAAAAAACGATTATGTTCTTTAAATAGAATGATCTTTATCCAAGAGTAGTCAAATCCAGTTAAATCCATAGTGAACTAATAGCTTCAAAATAATCGAAGGTAGTTAAATACTAAAAATAAATGATATGTTGAATTTTATTTATTAAAAATATAATTTAGGGGGTCCCCAGATTAGTCCGAATGGCTTACACTTTCGTTTGAACCCAATTGCTACGTAAAGATTCAGCACAAAATTATGTAGAAAAAATAAAAATGTTAAAATTCAATTTATGTGCAATTTGATTGAGTTTGTTTGTCGTGTCATCATACACGCGTGAATCTCCTTTGCTATCAAATCTTGTTTCGATTTGTTTGTCACGAATCTGAAATGTTAAAGTTTATGATCAAAAATTTTAAAAAAAGTCCCGACTTGGACTTGAGACTTGTGACTTTTAAACAATTCTGGATATAATAACTAAAAAAATATCAAAAAATTATGATGAAATGATTTGTACGAATAAATGAACAAAAAAAGCATTGTTTTTTATTGATATGATTTTCAAGTTTTTGTACGAATGCCGAATTTAATCCGTACAAATTGTCCGATTTAAAGGGGGGAGGTGTTTATCATGTAGATAGATTGTAAATAGCCATGCACCTTTAATTTTTGACCAATAATCAATTTTTACGGATTAAGGTGTGTTCGAAAAGCAAGTTTACAGCAATTTTTTTTATTCCGCAGTTAGCGCAAAGAAATTAAATGCAATTTGTCTGAAATTAAAAAGAGAAAAAATCATAATTTGAAAATTTTGAGTTGCTAAGATTTTGGTTTATAAATAAAAATTGTTTTAAATAAATATTTGTTTGTGGGTGACAGATTTTATTTGTAGGGAACAACGAGACCTTTTTGATTTTAGCATCTTTGTTAAAAAAAAACAGAATTGAATGCTTTTCAAAATGAAATGTCTAATTTTTTGTTTAATATTTAATTATAAAAAATTTATAAAATAAAAATTTTATAACTTTGATGCTGTAAAGTCATTATTGAATTTAATTTGATTAACAAAGCTAACGAATGTTGCATCTCATCATTTGAGAGATTTCGATATTCAACAATTCATTAAAATTTGTACGAGACTACTTGAAAATAATTAATATTCATCATCTAAATATTCAATTTAGATTTTGATTTAAATTTTTTTTAAATTCGATGTACAGTGGTGATTTGATATAAGGATCCATAGTAAATTTACGAAAATTTACGTAAATTTGTGTAAATATATTCTAAAGAATATAATAAATTTTTTATTACAAATCTTATTCTTTTTACTTTTTTTTTGTTTTTTACAATTTTTTACCAAAATTTACCAGTAAAATTTTTGTTTTTTTCCAATTTTATTTAAAAAATGGTAAAGAAATAAATTGAAAGAAAAAATGACAAAATAATATTTTTAATCAAAATTTTATGAAAAACATCAAAATTTAGTAAATTAACTAAATTTTAATAAATTTTTTAAATTATAGTTAATTTACTAAATTTTACAATTCTTGTTTTACTCAAAAAATAGTCAAATTACCATTTTTTACGTTAATTTACGCAAATTTACCATTGATCTTTATATCAAATCACCACTGTACATGGTGATTTTCTAATATTTTTGTACAAAAATATTAGATTATTAAATTTAGATTATTGATTTTCTAATATTTTTAATACAGTATAAGTCCCAATTACCAGCTATGAATTTGGCTTTGTGAAGGGATTTTCTTGCTACTTGACCAAATTACAAAGATCAATCAATCAAACGGTACATTTTATTATAAAAAAAAAAGCATATATCAATGCTCTCAAGACCAATTGTAGTTTTAAAATATCAAACATCATAAACTATCACCCTAATAAACTTTAGCTTTCAAATTTCCCCAAAAATCTTCAATTGTTCGTGCTTTTTGTACGCTTGCTGGATTCACTTCTTTACCTCACATTTTTATCTAACTTATAGTTCTGTATCATATTGGCATAATGAGATGATGCTAAGTCGGGCCA